>JABFPB010000663.1:0-33939 GCA_022817645.1 Ceratoteleas bidentatus
CAAAAACGAAAAATGAATTCCATTTAATTCTAATGAATGCCGAATTTGGCTACAAATCCAATTCTTTTCTATTCATTACTATTCCAAATTTTTTACTGGGCTTACTTATTGGCTCCTTTGGATGGAAGTCCACGTCGTTTACTGAGCCATTGTGTCCAGGCAATTTATACAGCACTCGTCGACTGGTAGTGTCCCAGATGTAGTGGAACCTGTCAGAAGAACCCGACGATACTTTACTGCCATCTGGTGCCCAGGCGCATCTCAACAAGTTCTGCAGAAATCACATTCAGTTAATACATATGTCCACGTCGATGGACCATTCTCCTCCTCAAAATATAATAACCCCACCTTCTCGAAATTATGCTGATGGCCATTCAGAATTTTGACACACCGTTCATAGAGAGCGAAAGGTCGAACGTCCCAAATTCTCAAACTGTTGTCCATAGCGTTGGACAAAATGTAAGACCCATCTGGACTAAGACTCAGACCAGTAATGGTGTCCGTGTGGCCCTTCATTTTATACAGAATCGTATTCTTTCGTAGGTCCCATACTTTGATGTCGTTGTCAATACCGCCACTGATCACTTGTTCAGCGGTATCATTAAACGACACGGCGGTTACTTGGTACGTGTTGTTCAAAGTGTGTGTTTGGTTGCGACTGCGAGGGTCCCAAACGCGGATCGTGCTATCATCGCTCCCAGAGCAAAGCAGAGTTGGACCTCGTCGTGCGCCACATACTGAATTCACGAAGGACGTGTGTCCTTTGAGTTTCTTTATTCTGCTGCCGGTTACCAGATCCCACAATCCCAAAGTCATGTCTGTACTAGCTGTGTACAGGTTGTTTCCATCTGGACTGAAATGGAGTTCCATGACACCTCCACTGTGACCGGACATCACAGATATATTTTCGCATTCTCCATAAACGTTCCACAGAACTGGAAACAGGAATTGGTTTTGAAATCAATAAAAAATGAATTCGATTTTACCATTTTACTTTTCTTGTTTATTCTTTTTTGTATATGCACAGAATATAAATCGTAGAATATGAAAAATCGTAAATAATCTTATTTTTTAGTCTAAACGATTGTATGAAATTAAATTTTTGATTTTTTTTGCTTATTCTTCTTCTTTTTCTCCAAAAAGTTGCTGCTTACTATTCACATTGTAAAGAAAAGTTTTGTTGTGAAGAAAAATGTTACTTGCAATAATTTACTTACAAATTTGACGATCGAATCCGGTAGATGCTAAATATTGTCCCTCAGGGTGAAATTCCACAGAAAAAATGTCGCCTTGGTGTCCCTCCAATAACATGACTGGGGCCATAAGGGAGGACGTCCTTGGAGGTCCCTATTCATTTTAAAAATTACACATGAGAACTAATACAACGCCTACGTTACATAAAAACAGTAGAATCTGATATAAATGAAATCCGTGCAGCTATATTGCATTTTGTAGAAACATAATTAACTTAAATCATTTTATATAAATTATTAATAACAAACAGTATTAATAATGATGATAATCAACTACAATAATCTTACCCAAATTTTGAATCACTTTTAAATATTCATCTCATCCCAAAAAAAGACCTAAGACATGGATTAGTACAATTTTTTCTTTGAAACAAATTTGACGGTGTGAGTCAAATTTGCTGACTGTTGAAAGGATTAATCTGATAGATAAATTGTATCATTATTAAATTATTTTGTACAAAAAACTTTATTTCACAATTGCATGATCATTTTACACATAACGTAACACTTTTTCTTCTGAATACATTATAGTCAACATAAGTTTCAAACGTTGTTTTGTACATTTTTTGAAGTGTACAAAAAATTCCTTTCAAGCCTGTGGTCCTACGCGTTTGCGTCGTTACACGGTGTCCGAGATCCTAAAATCTAACAGATATAACGAAATTATGTTAAATATGTTCAACACTTTGTATACTTTAACATACATCGCATTATATTCACCGTATCAAGAGAACTGCCTTTCTTTATAAATTCAGTGGTTTCATTTGGAGATAGGAAACAATTCAAAATGGTTTCGACTTTTTTGATGTGTTCTTCCGATCGGACTGAATTATCACCATCAATATCACCGTCTGATTCAATAGATGGCGAAATATGATCTACTTCACTCTTAATGAAACGATTCACGTCCTCGTTCACATCTCCATCGTCACCGTTAGAATTCTCTATCTCAATGTTGTCGTTCAGTGCTTCAAAATCTTTTATTAACATTTTGATAGCAGTTATTTTTAATTCAAAATTTTCAGGATCCGATAGAACATTTTCCTTTAAAGTTTGCATTACAGAATCCAAACGACTTTTCTGTAATTTTATCAGCAAGTCTTTGTCGTCTTCCAGTTTCACCAGACTCACCCTTGCATCCTACAATGTATTAGCTATTATTTATTGAACAATTAATAAATTAGTAACATTATTCGCGAAACCAAATTGAAGAAGTACCTGCATTTGTGCTACTGAATAAGAATTTTCCACTTTGATGGTCATTGCGGGTTCTTCCGTGGACCTTAATTGGAGTAAGAAACGGTAATAATTATTAAATGATAATTACATGGGAGTTACTAGTATAAAAAGTGTAACATATACTTTTAATATGCTAAAATTATAACATACGAATCAACTAACATTCTTGGAATATGAATGTCAGGAGTGCATTCAATAGTCGCAGTTGTATCATTGTTAAGTATAGACATTTTGTTAGGGGAAATGGTACTTTGTATTCGGCAATCCTCTGTGGCCTACAAAAAACATAATTTACATTTACAAAAAATGCTACACTTTATTACAACTATATGAAATGTTTATAATATTATTGGTAACAATGGTTGTTTGTTTTTACCAATTCATGATTATGTTCCGGAATAAACTGCCTGAGTTCCAGATATCGTCTGTTTTTAGACAATCCCAGTCTGATTTTCACGGGACAATCTGGGACTTGGGGAACATTAATAACAGGAGGCTCTAATTCCTTCTTGATCCTTTTCTCAGGTTTGCAATGCTGAGCTAACAGTAATATTTCCAAATATACAAGTTTGGAGGGATTTGCAATTTTAGAATCTGTTTTTATTCTTTTACTGTACTTTATATGAAACGAATGATCTGATTCCTCTTCAAATTTGGCGAGCAATTTTCTAAATACGTCATAACTATTAAACTTGTCATTTTTTCGAAACATCTACAATAAAACATAAGTTAGAATTATATCATGTGTACAATGATTTTCACACATTAGATTCAATAAATTACCTTGAAAAAGTCTGCATGATCTGAGTTTAGTCGTTTAATTTCCAAAAATTGTTTATCGGACGATAAACTTAATTTCAATTCCCCACAATAATATTTCATCTTTGACCCAATTGGGTTTTCACTAAAAAGTAATCAGTTAGTGCTATTTGATTTGTTTGAATAATTATAAAATTGAAATTTTGTTTATCCAAAATAATTTAAAATAATTTAAAATATTTTAATCTAATAATTAGAATAGTCTATTTTTTAGTATTTCATTATGCCACAGCATTCCTTAAACTATGTTATGGGATACTGATATATAATATACATGAATTCGTGTAAACGTACATAATTATAATTGTACAAAAATTATGTAAGCATAAAATACCTGGGTGTTTCCATTTTTTGTACGCGTTGACTTTTCATATTTTTTGTCTGGCAAACAAATAATATCTCAGAATAAACCATTTTGTGATCATTTTTAATTTTTTTACTATATCTGATTTTGTACTTTGAATTAGTTTGTTTTTCATATTGTCGAAGTAGCGTAACAAACTCGTTATATGAATCAAATGTTTGATACAGCTCAAAAATCTTACGATTCTGCAAAAAATGAATTGATTTTTAATTCAACAGAATTGTAAATACTGGTACTTTTTACAGTTTGATTGAACAATATTTTTCAGAGAGGCTTAAACAATATAATATACCACATGATAGAATTTGTTTGCACCAATTCATGTACACCAATGAGGTCAAAAAGTTTAAAATAATTTGTGAATTATTACTACTCACAAAATTTTATCTAAAAATCTCTCAACATATCTTTATTTGTCCAGGTGAAGGTTCCAGGATTCTAAAAGTCTTAAAGTTTCTCATTATGACCGAATAATAGAGTATTTTTTAATTAAAAAGCCATATATTTCTGAATAAAGAATAACATTTCTAGGTTTTGGCTCTTGTTACGTATAAATAAACAGACTTTATAAATAATTACACTAAAATGAAAACTTCAATGTTAAGATAATTTAATATATATTGTCGGTTATTTAGTTTGTTACACAATTAATTTCAACAAAAATTTACCTGATATATTTTTATATTATTTAAATTAATTAGTAGTCATTTCATTTATGACTATTCTGTACCTGACCAAAATCATCCTGCAGCATTAATTTGTTAGAATTACATATAAACGTTTCTCATTTAACATGTTTATACATTCAGTTCAAGATAACCTTTTTTTACTTTTTTTAAAATTATCTTACTTTATTTTATTTCTTTTAATCATTTAATATACAGTTTCTTATGTTATAATCATGAACATTTTATCTAAAAAAGTGGATAATATTGAATTAAAATGCAATGTTTTTAAAACTTACCTTTTGGCATAGTCCTTTATCGTAATCTTCTCAGAAGAATTATGTTCTTAATATCATCAATATATTTATATTGAACTGTGTATATCACACTAATTCAACGTCAAACATAGGTTTTATGAAAACACAATATAACTGCACGGATTACATGTACAAAAATTAGTGCAAACATATACATCATACAACTTCAATAATTGAATGTTGACACATAAAATGTTAAAAAGATTTGTAACACATAAGACTATACAACAAAATGAATTACAACAAAGCCTTGGATTTGAACTTGGAGGTTAACTTACACTTTGGACAACCGCTTTTTCTCTGCTGCTAAACACCACTTCATGCTTCGTTCGTTTCGACGCCGGTACTAGCGCGAGAATATCGTCACCCTTTCTCTTATCCAAAATCGGCATGTTTGAATATTATAAAAACGTCAAAATTCAACTTATTACTGATCTATTTTACTTTTGCGGAATAAACCGGATAGAACGTAAATTTGCTTCACAACACAAATGCTGTTTAGATATGGCAGACAAGTTTCATAATGTAGATGGCACTGTTTCGCCGCGGTAAATTTTAAATGTATAGATGTTTTGATGATTTTATTTTATTTATTCGATATTAGAGATTTGGAGAAACTGTTTAATAACACACTCACATAAACTTGGGGAAGTAAAATTTATTAATAATATAAAATTTGTCAACGAGCTCAACAAGAATATATTTAAATATACCATAAATTATCGTTACAAATCGCAGCTTTCATTCGTGCTGTTCAGTAAGCTATCAATTCCTAAACTGAAAGCTTTCCTCCTATTCGCGGCCTTAAGTCTATCAGCTAAAGGAACGTAGACCTCGTCTATCTCGAATTCGTCTTGCGTTAGGTCAATTGCATCGATAACTTCCTCCTTCTGAAACATCTTTGCACCCACATTATTTACCGATACTTCGTTAAGATCGTTAACTTCTGCATCCACTCCACAAATCTTATCAATCGTTAGAGACATCATATCATCCTCTTCTACATCAACCACTTTTTCACACCGTCCCTCATTCTCATTTCCACCGATTCGTTCGAAAATTCCGTTTACCCTCTCCGACATAATACAATCGTCGTTCCCATCGATTACACCGTTATTATCATTTCCAAAGCCACACATTCGATCAATTGCATCAATCATATCATTTTCCTCATCAATCTTATTTTCGGCGAACATATCCTCCCCTACAAAATCATTTTCGTCGACATTACATCGCTTGTAACTGTCCCCCCCAGAAATCCCGCAAAGTCTACCGATTATCTCCGACATATCAGCCTCCCCATCCGTTTCGAAGTCTTCCGGACCTATTTCATTAAACATTCTATCCAGTGACCCATTCAGTATTGCATCCAGACGTTCCGTTTCAAGAACGCGATTAATCTGCGGATTCTTTTTGAGCCCTACGTTTTTCCCCTTCTTCTCCGGTTTTTTCTTCCTCTTCGGCGTTATGTTCGGACTGATACTTATGTTTTCCATCGACTTCTGCAAAAGTTGCATTTGATCTTTCAGAATGAACTCGTCGATTTTGCGATTTTTTTCAACCGGCTTTACTTTTCTCTTGCGAGCAGCAGTCTTCTTCTTCGGTTTCCGCGATTCCTCGAACTCTTGTGCCATTTCCGGGTAGCACTCCGTGAACTTCGTCTGAGCCTCAATGGAGACGAGATCGTTCCCGAATTGCACACCTTCTTCGTCATTTTCTTCGTCCGAAGTGTTGACCAGGATCAAACCGTCGAGATAACGGTCATTGTCCTTCCACACAACTTCGTAACACAAAATGCCCCGTTTTCTCCGAATTTTGCGAATCTTCTTAGGAACTAGCAAATGGAGGGTTTGGTGCTCTCTGACAGACAAACTGGGTAAATTCTGCAATTGCCATTGAGTAATGAGTGGGAAAATTTTTGTGAAAGCATATTCCGGTTCCCAGCAGAGATGGTGAACTACAAAATCCTGAAAGTAAATATTACCTAGCGTTAAATATCGAAATAGCGATTGGTGGCATGAATTAAAGGACGATATTTCTGTGATTTATAGCAAAAAGATCGCACGGAGACTTACAATGAATTTACGGACTTGCGGTTGTTCCCATTTCAGAGGTAGGCTTGAAAGCTTTCTTTCTTTGCAGATGAGGAACTCGTTGATAATGTCTTGATTCGGAAAATTGTCAACTGCCAGAGCCCTTTTTCGCATTGTCAATTCGTTTTTAATAAGTGCTCGTTGCTCTCTGCAATTGAAATCATTGAATGTGCACATGAATAATGTATATGAGAAGAAATTAATAAGTACAAGACTAGTAATAAAATAGCTAAATGTGGGAAACTTACTTAAATGTGTCTTTGCATTTCACAGTCGTTCTGCAATCGACACACCCAAGCTTTAGATGCGATCTCATTTTGCCTTCATGTCCGCAAACACTGCAAATATTTGGATCTGACAATTCTTTCTCCTTTCTTTCGAACTTTCTGTAATCGGTAGTCCAACTCCTTAATCTGTAAATTAGGGTTGGCACGATGAAAATCGGTTTATTTATATCAAAGAAAAAGTCATGATTCTACTCAAGATAAATTATTAGTTACAAAATATATTGTATTATTATGCAGTTCTGTCTGGGTTTCAAAAGTTAATTTTTTAATGCATTTTTCAAAGGTTTAAAGTGTCAAAATGCAGAGTCAAAAGCTAAACCAACGGAAATTTACCTGTCAATGATTTCTTCATCTTTCACAGTTTTAAATAACTTCAGTGCTGCCTCTTTTCCAATGCCATTTACACCATCATCATAGTCGCATCCACATAGTAAAGCAAGAGCTATCATTTTGTTCCTCCCTATGTTTAAAACCTGCTCTATTTTCTCCATCGAATAAACATCAATAGAACCTTGAGATGTGGTGCAAAAATTGCGATACACCTTTTTAGCCCCATACAAAAAGCAGTCACTGTCTTGACTGATACATCCATCTACAAACTGTTTTCGTTATTTTTACTTTTGTTTTGTTACTGTGTTTAGAAGTAATTAAAATGTCTAATAAAAGGAATTCTGCTACTGCGTTTAATTTACCCCATCTTGATCCAGATAAGCACACATAGCTTCAGCTTCTCCTTCTCCTTGTAGACAAAACAGTCCCATATACATTAACAGCTCCTTGCACTGCTTCAACACTGCGTTAAATTGAGATCTACTCTTTTTGCTGTCTTTAGGCTCTTTTGCTGGGGTTCCTCTACGAATTTCATTTCTCTTCGCCATTGTTTTCTTCTTCAATTCAGGAGCTTTTCCTTCCAGAATGAAAACTGGGAATATTCCGTGTTGCAACATAAATGCTGTGCGAAAAAATAAGTTCCTGGAAATAAATAAGTATATAAATAAAATGTCTAGACATGCAAAAACATTGCTCAGCTAAAATATCCTGATGAATTAAACAAAACAACACCCTAACGAAGATTTGAACTAGGAAAGCTTTAGCCTTCAGCTTTACATATGTAAAGCTGAAATATTTGGAGTTTAATTTGACCATAGTATATTCTTGTACTCTTGTTCATGTTTTATCTTTGAAATTAAGTCATATCAGTTATCTTGACAACTCACCTGAGATACATTTTGCGCTGAGCAGTATTATCAGTCACAGTTTGGCTGTCAACGACCCAGCCGCTTAAATCGATTGCCACTGCTTTCCCATGTAATTCATTCAGTGGTTTCCTCTCGGCCAGCGGAGCAATTATGTTCCACAAATCTTTCACCCCCATCGTTGCTCGCGGATAAAATCAACGAATCTCAAATCATTTGCCCGGAAAAATTGTATCACAACTTGACATATCCTCCGAGGTTACATTTACGACAATTTCTCGCGGAAACACACACTCGCATATTATTTTCCCGCGTCCACACGATACAGAATTAAAATGAGAACTTAAAAGTCATCATGCAAATAAATTAATTAAAAAACGTAGCGCAGTTTAATGCTTTTTGTACATGCCGAAGTTTCCGTTTCGAAAATTCAAAAACGTAAACAAACCGTCCTGTCAGAACGCGAGCGAAGCGTCGCTGCGCGCGCATCCGAGTATTAGGGCGGATTCACAATACGGCGTTTTAACTTCTTTTTTCGTTCCCAATGAACCGGGTTGTCCCAGAAATGGTCAATTAATATTTCAATGGAATAGAGTTCGATTAGTAAATTATTGTGTTTCTACGTCCGCGGTTTGGTTCAATACTTGGCCAATATCTTTAAGTCAAAGCATTGATAAAAAATATTTGAAAATAATATTTATAAAATTTCTATTACATTTGTAAACGTATTTTAATATGTCGCAGAGCACGTAGTCAAAGATTTATCAATCAATGAGCTGAAAAAACGTCATTGCTATAACCAGGATTCGAACTCCCGTCTTTTCACGCACAAGTCTGAAAGTATTCTAAAGATCAAAAGTTCTACATTAAGCTTATTCGAATAACATCATTTGAACCAACCCTTGTACAAATACAATCTCTGAAAATCTCTGAAAGTCTCTGAAAAACATCTGAAAATCTATGAATACCTCTGAAAATCTCTGAAAATGTCCGAAAAACTCTGAAAACCTCTCAAAATTGGCACTATCAGAGATTTTTTAGAGATTTTCCGAGTTTTCTCTGAATTGATAAACTCTTAATTAACTGTTCAATTCTATTTTACTTTTACTAAAAGCAATTTTTAACCCAACAATTTGTTTTAATGACGGTCTAATAAATATCATTTGTTGTTTCTCAAACATTATGCCGAAAATACCAACTTCGTCAACAATGTACCACGAAGTACGATTTGTTGTTACATTCCGAATGTACGCTAACCCCAGCGTTACAATATAATTAATTGTTGTCTCAAATCGAGATTGTTTACAGTGCGGTTTATTAATAGAATGTCCTGGAAAAAAATGACTGTGCCAGACGAGCAGCATCGACTGTTGGTAACGCTACTCTGTTACAATTCTGTAATTTTGGTTGTCAGTAGGAATGCATTAATCAGTATAAATAACATAATTTCATTGTTTGTGCTCTCCAAGTATGCGTATTGTCATTTTCAAATTATTTACTTCCGTTGTGATCGACGAATTTTTATTGAAAAAACCGTAACATGCGCCGTACCAAGTATTGTTTGAACGTGAAAATCAGGCTCGATGAAGAAATCTGACATAACCGCAACGAGACAAAAGTGATACGCTATACATACCCTGACAAATTAGTGGATTGCGGCATTTTTGGGTTTTTACGTGCAATACGAGTGAGTTTCGCTTCGGCGTTTTTTCAAGAATTGTTGGTTGCTTTTCAAAAACCTTCAAATATGTTTGATGTGTGTATTTCGAATGAACTGTGAAAGTAATACGATCGATTCTTTGGTAAAGAGATAGTTTTTGAAGTTCTGAAATTTTTATTTTAGATTAATGTCATTCGAGAATGGGATTTTGTCCAATGATTCAAAAGTCAATGTTAAGGTAAGCCGAATTTATTATTGTTGCTTTCTAAAAGATAAAATGATATTGACAGAGCTGGACACTGAAGATTTGATGAACAATTGTAATTTTGCTTGGATTTTTATCAAAACTATACATTTATACTTATATTTAAAAATATTTAAAATTGTTGCAAGCTAGTTGTTTAATTTATTGCAAATTACATGTTACAAAATATAAACGTTTATGTTTGTGTAAATAACAATCATTTGGTAACATGGTATAAATGTATGTATTACTATTCACTGATTTTACAGTAAAAAAATCAGTTTAACAAATTCTATTATGAATTAAATATTTTAAATAGATGTTTATTATTTTATAGTTAATTAATAATATGAAATCATATCAGAACAATAATTATCAGAGGCTATAATGAACAGTTATTAATTCCAATATATATTTTATGAACTTATTAATATCAGATCGGTATCTGTTTCAAACTAGTTTAATGACAAACTACAATTGTTGTTTAGATAATTATATACAGTATTTCAATACAAATATAAATAGATTGATACTTAATTACTGTGTTAACTGAAAATTAATTTTAATTCTTGATTAAATCATGTTTTTGAAACAGGTGTACAATATCTTACATACAATATTACATACAATATCTTATGTACAATATCTTACATCAATATTATAAGATAGTGACATCGGTTATATTTGTCACTATTTTTGCTAATTTTAATATGTTTTTATTAATTTTTTTTTCAATAAATGTGGAAAAGTATTATTTAACGATGAAAAAATTAGTTTACTTATAAGTTCAATGCCTATTAATTTTTAATTGAATTTGTTGACAAATTTACTTCGTTGCTTGTTGAAAAATTAACTTTTTTGTGATTTGGTACCTTAAAAATACAGTTCTGAATTGCTATTTAATATATAATTATTCGAGGATAAAAAGTAAAAAACAAAAACAAATATTTCAGAAAAATCCGTCTGATAATGGAGCTTTTCCTATTTCTTCCATGTTAAAAAGATCAACTTTGACCATGATTATCTCGCAAATTAAATACCCAAAATGGCTGTAACTTTACAAAATAAATATATACATGTTTTTGTACTACGGTTAATATTACCTTAATACATTTCTAATGATTCATCTCCAGATAATGTGATTTATATAAATTAAATCAGCTGGGTAGCACATGAGTAATTTATTAGCAGTTCACGAACATTGAACATTAATAGAAGTATTAATTTAAACGTAATTAAGATATAATCAAGACTGTGCTTTTTTGCTACAGACAATATGATTTTATGTATCATTCCAGCTCTGGATAATATCTTAACTTTTCAGTTAAGAAAACTATTTAGAGTTAAGTTAATCAATGTAACGAAGGGAAAAGTTAACTTTTATTTTCTCTTTTTTAGTCTAAATATATCATGTAAATTAATGAAGATACAGAAGTTATTAGACGACGAGCTAATATAACATGTTGAGAACACTACGGAGATTTCCTCTCAGCATTCAGTTAGTCCAAGTACTTTATCTGTAATATTATCGAGTAACCAGAGACCTAAAAAGCTTATGAGGCTTGGCAAAAGGCTCTTTATGACTGCCAAATGAAGCCTCAAAATACTAAAATCAGTAGCTTGCGTTGAACAAGCAATGAAGAGTAAAATGTCTCCCTTTCACAGGTAGAATTGCTAACTTCGATTCATGATTCTATATTAGAAACACATTACTTTAATATAAATCATGAATTGCGAGAGAAATATATTGAGGTTTGACGTTTCGTTTTGTCTGATACTCAGATTTCACAAATGTAATTTGTTATATGTAACTGAAATTATTTTATGGTACTAATAAAATCTTGCAGAACAAACTTTAATATATGTCTCTAAAGAAGACATTTATTTTATATTAGTATATGTTTGTGAACAATTAATTCATGTTTACTAATATAAAACGTTATTTAACACCAATCATAAATATAATTGTCAATCATTTTATTCAGAGTAATTGTGTTCCTATAATTCATAGCTGTAAGTAGTTAAAATTAATTCTTGTTTGTCCGTTCTTAAATGAACTTGTTTAATCAGTGTACAAAGATATGATTTGTATTATTTAAAAGTACGTTTTTTTAGGTCATTTTTTTCAAATTAATTTCAATGTGAAGTTATTCCCCATTATAAATAAACAATAATTAAATATGAAAGATTATAACATAAATTGATACATTTTCTTTGCATTAGGGAGAAACAGAATTAAATTAAGATAAATTTTTGCAAACATGCTTGCATATTTAGCTTTGGTTATATACTTTGTTCAATTAAAATTGGCAAATGAAATAAACTAAAAAATATAAAATCATCTTATGGTATCAAAAAATATTCACTTCACATTAAAACTACTGTATCGTTTCATGTACAATCGAATAAACAAACCGACATGATTTTTCTTAAAAAATTGTTCACCAGTCCATTCTACGTTCAAATCATTAGACTGTGGATTATATGCAAATTCATTTTTTTTAATTAAACAATATTCTCTATTTGGTGGTGTTATTTAGAAATATGAATAGAAATGTTTGCATATTTACATTTCGTTTGTCACTACAAATAATTTTGTCTAACAAAAAAACAGCATTTCAACAAAATCTGGACTTATTCCTGCTTAATTTTTTTTACCATTTTTGAAAATGCTGTTCATATTATTTGCACCTTTGTGCATATTTTTACACACAAATTATCATAATATCTGTACCATTAGAAATCATTTTCTCCAACAAAAAAAACCTTTCAATACAATCTCGACTTTTTCCTACTCAAAATAAAAAAGCTGTACATAATCCACAGTCTACAAATCATTCAAATCGTTTGCTTCTAAACCACTAAACAACCAAATGCAACGTCTAACACTCTAACAACAGACACACACTTTTCATCGTCAATCCCCAGCAGCTTCTCAAAGTTCAGCCATTAACTTAAACTCATTGCAAGCCTCTCGTTTATCATTTTACGAATGATCATCCTATTTGTTCAACTGTATCATCATGATTCATATTTCACAATGTAAACCTACCAAACAACTCAGCGACGAGAACTCACCATTTATCAACAATGTTGTAGGAGAAAGTCACCCAAGTCTTTCCCCGTGAAAGTTTGTACATTAGATGCGGAACTAGAGTTCAATTTGGAGTGGAAGTCTACGGGACAGGACTTATTTGACCTAGTATGTCGCACGATAGGGTTACGGGAAACTTGGTATTTCGGATTGCAGTACGAAGATTCCAAAGGCTTCATTTCTTGGTTGAAGCTGGATAAAAAGGTACTCGACCAGGGCATTTCGCCGCAGCACACCACCCCGTTCATGTTCCTCGCCAAGTATTACCCGGAGGACGTCGCGGAGGAACTCGTGCAAGAAGTTACACAGCACTTGTTTTACCTGCAAGTGAAACAAGCCATTCTTTCCATGGACATCTACTGTCCACCCGAGGCTTCTGTTTTGTTAGCTTCTTACGCGGTGCAAGCCAAATATGGAGACTTTGACGAAGTTTCTTACCGGTAATTAAATCAACTTCTTCGGCATTGACCTTCTTTGACCTTCTTTGACCTTTAGTTAACTGGTCCAAGAAAGCTGTAAAGTTCTTCTTCAGTATTTCTTTTTCTTACAACTTTCGGTAATTGAATCAGCTTCTTTGGCATTGACCTTCTTTGACCTTCTTTGACCTTGACATTAACCTTCAGTTAATGGGTACAAGAAAGTTTCCAAGTTCTCCTTTAAAGTTCTTCTTCAGAATTTCTTTTTTTTAACAACTTTACTGAAATAATTAATATGTGCTGTGCAGACCAGGGATGCTGGCTACTGAAGACCTGCTTCCCCAGCGAGTGATTGACCAGTACCAAATGACGTCAGAGATGTGGGAGGATCGAATAAAGATTTGGTACGCCGACCACCGGGGAATGTCGCGGGACGAGGCCGAAATGGAGTACCTCAAAATCGCTCAGGATCTGGACATGTACGGTGTCAACTATTTTCCTATTACTAATAAGAAGAAAACGGACCTGTGGCTGGGTGTCACCGCTCTCGGTCTCAATATCTACGAAAAGGAGAACAAGCTCGCGCCAAAAACGACGTTCACCTGGTCGGAAATCCGGCACATCAGTTTCGACGACAAAAAGTTCGTCATCAAGCCGGTCGAACGGTCCTCGCCGAATTTCGTGTTTTTGTCGCAGAAGGTGCGGATGAACAAACTCATTCTAGATCTGTGTATAGGGAACCATGACCTGTTTATGCGGAGGCGCAAACCTGACTCGATGGAGGTAAACGGATGATCATCAACATTCATTTATATTTGCACGGAGAAAAATAATATTTTTTGGTGAAGAGAGTCGAAAATGAAAAATCGTTTTCATTTAAAAGGAGTCCTTTTGGTAGAAAAGGATATTCTTTTTTAGAATCATTTTGAAGGATAATTTTTCTAAATATATTTTTAACTATTTTTCGGATAATAAAGTTTTTGATGCATATAACAATGTCAATGAAAGAATTATTAAAGTGACTTGTCTCATTGCAGGTACAACAAATGAAAGCTCAAGCAAAGGAAGAGAAGTGTCGCAGACAAATCGAACGAAACAAGTTATCTCGCGAGAAACAATTGCGAGAGGCTGCGGAACGAGAAAAAGCTGCGATGGAACAACGACTGCTGCATTATCAGGAGGAAATCAGATTGGCGAACGAAGCCTTGCGCCGTTCCGAAGAAACGGCGGATTTGCTTGCAGAGAAAAGTCGAGTTGCCGAGGTAGAATCGACATCTATACTATATGTTATGTTCCATTGTGGCGAATTATTACTCCTGAAATGAATGCCTGTTTTTAGGAAGAGGCGATGCTGCTGAGTCAAAAGGCTTCCGAAGCGGAACAAGAAATCACGCGGATAAGGCTAAACAACATGAAAACCGAGGAGGAGAAAGTGCATTTGGAGCGCAAAACCAGGGAGGCCGAACTGCTCACGGAACGCCTCGTGCAGGAATCCGAGAGGCGCGCCGTCGAAGCGGAAAAACTCAAGGACGAGTTGCTGCGCGCGAGAATCGCTGAGAAGGAGGCTAAAGAGAAGCTTTTGGAGTTCCTCAGCAGAAACACCTACCCCACAAACATGCCACACGTATCAAATATATTCCCTTCCACCCAAGTAAATATGGATTTCATACTATCTATAAAACCATTTTTCGATAAACTGATTGTTTGATTACTTCAAAGGATGATCATTTACTTTTATGATGAAATGCCAATGGTGATAATTTGAATTTTTGTCTTCTCTAACATTAATAAATTATTTGTATATCTTTTTTAGCCTTTCAATATTTAATTGTTCATAATTATTGATCTGTGAGATTTTCACACTTTCACTCTTCTTAAATCTAACCTGTGGCTATAGATATAAAACCATTGTTTTTAGGTGCTGCCGTCTGAACTGCAAGCAGACCTCCAAACTTTGCAAATCGAAGGCGAGCCTTTGTCAGCTGATCTGACATCCTATGACCTTATCACTGACAACGAAGTGGATCAGCTCTCGTTGGAGATCGAGAAGGAGCGAGTCGACTACTGGGAAAAGAGCAAACACTTGCAGGAGCAGCTCAAGGAATTGCGATCTGAAATCGAGGTCATGAAAGTCGGGGAAAAGCAATGCGAACTTGACCAGCTGCACGAGGAGCAAGTGCGGCTCGGCGAAAATAAGTATAGTACGCTAAGAAAAGTCAAGTCTGGTTCCACGAAGGCCAGGGTGGCCTTCTTCGAAGAGCTTTGATGCATTGCCATATTTTTATACGAGTCAGAAGAGATTTACAGATAAACGAAGTATAGAAGTACGATTAATACTTGAAGTATTGGTACAATACTGTTAACTGAAGCTACAGGAGTGCTTAATTCATTGAAGATTCAAATTGTATACAATATTTTTAGATTTACACAAATGAAATTAAGAGCAGCTCTATGATTGTTGTAACATATACCATTTTATGCCAAGAACGGAACGAAAAAGCTGATATATATTGATTGGATATATATAGGATGTAAATTGCAGAAATTCTGCCATTTTACAGTGCGCACAATTTTTTGCACAAGTAACATATTTTGTTTGTTAAACTCGAAAATGAGACTGCAAACTTGAAGTTTTACCCAAAATATAAAATGGTGTAATGTTAGATACAAATGAAAAAATGCTTAACACCGGTAAATATTTTGCAAATGATTTTGAAGTGTCTAATTTATTTTCGAGGATATATTCGTTTTTAACTTTTAACACTTCATCATTAATCAACTGTTTGTTAATCTGAATATTTAATGTTATTGTTACCCGTTTGAAATGACTGTTTCTCGTCAAACATGTTTGAAGCAGAAGAATATGAAATTTGCAACGAAAGTTTTATCTTGCAAACGAACAAATTGTCCTGTTGAAATGTATTGTTAAAATTGATACGTGTAAATCTATACGAAATGCCTTTTACACATTGACCGTCCAATCATGAAGTTTTTAATACTGTGTATGACATCGATTATATCAGAGCTTATTTAAATTGTACACGAGGAATGTTAAACAGATGCTAAATGGAATGCGTAAACTATATAAAAAGTATAAATATACAAGTTTACAGCCGTTAGATTATTGTAAGTGCGATTATAATACGAGTCAATTATTGCAATTGCGAAAATGACGAAAAAGATTTTATAAATATATTTTTTTTACTTTGCGATTCGAAGCTCTTTTGTAACCAAAAACTGAGTATACTTGAATTAGTCAGACCATTAAAGAAAATACATTACAACGAGATGTTTTGTGTATTTTTCATTCCTGATGTTGGGAAAAAATCAATTTGTTTAATTAAAATCAGATCTTTTCAGTTTAAATCAAAACTGAAATTCCCATTATTATTATAACGAAATGATTTGTTACAAAGAGACACAACAAATAAAAATTAACATCAAAATGTTAAAATGGATTGGGGTTTAAATGGATTTAAATATAATTGTAATAAATAGAATGTCATATTTGATTAATCAGAATTGTTTAATACTAATTCAAATGAAATGAACCTGAAATGTTCTCATGATAATGATAAAATACTTCAAATTGTCTTTTAATTAAATTTAGTCATTGTATATGATTTTTTACATTCAGATATCAAACAATGTAAATATCAAATGATAAAAATTGATTTTAATATAACATATTATATTTTCACGAATATATTCATTTGTATGTGAATCATTTTTTCTCTAATTTAAATAGTGATTTAAAACAGTCATTTAATTGCAATGATCCTCATCATTTCAACTATTCATTTCAAATAAAAAAGACAGAACTTTTGAATACCTCCTTTATTATCGGTACTTTCTAGATTCATACAATACAACTATAATAATCGTAATTATCACTCATATAATTTAATTTTGGCACAAAACATTTTGATATATCAGAATCTTCTTTTTTTGATTCCATACGTCAACAAATCTTTGGTAACATTCTAGCTATTCGAACTCTTTGAGTCGACAGACATTAATATATAATCATATATAATATATAAATATTATCTCTATTACAGCTTAAAAAATTTGCGAGGAACCAAACGAAAATATATAATCAAACTAATAAACATACCATAAATTAATTAAATTAAATCTCCCTACAATTTAAACTATCGTACAAAAATATACACAGGAATTCGAGAACAAAACTAACTCAAATGAAAGACAACAGTTTCCGCTGATTACTTCGTCGATATAACAACGATTGTATCAAAGTGTATAAACTTTTAAAATGCATATCAAAGACGCATTGCTCCTATAAATATGCGACGCTTGATTAAATAATATTTTGGGAACTTCGCCATTACAAATTGCATCTACATCTCTGCAATCTCCATCAAACGTTTAATATCATTGGGTCCACTTTGTTATCAGTTACAATTTATGTCTCCGGAATGGAACATTTCGTATCGACTAACTAATCGTAACACATTGCTTGCAAAATCAATCTCAAAAGTCGTATCTGAGTTTTATAGCGACTCGAGGGGAATCGCAAAATATTATTTAACATTCGTGAATATAAGAATATTAAGATCCGCTGAACAATAATATTCTTACAGCGCTGGTTATCATACGCGGTTAAGTTTAATTCGATACTTCAGTCGCGACGCATTTTTCGTACATTGCGTCCAGCACGCGGGTGAATTTGAGATGTCGCTCCTCCGGCGCAATATTCGCGCCTTTGCTGCCCCACAAAAACTTAATATGAAATTCCGTGCGAAACGCATCGGACAGAAGCTCGTCGTTTCTGCAGCCTTCGAGCGCGATTTCCGCGTTTCGCCGGAAAAGCGACAGATTTTCCGCCAGCTTGCGGCTGTCCTGCAGGTGCGACCAGATTATCGACAGTCCGCAGTCCTCGGCGGAATTTTCCCAAGATGAAAGAATCGCTGATGATAAGCTCGAAGATGCAATGGAACCTGGTCATAGAAAAATCTAATCACAAAAAGATTCCGAGAAAATGGGATTCCAAAAAATAGCTTTTGGGCTATTTAGTATAAAAGGTTATTCAGATTGGACTGTGGGATATTGGAAATAGATTTTTACAAATCTCTTATATGAAATGGAAACGAAATTCACCTAGAATGTCTTCGGAACTTCGTTCCCCTAACAGTATAACAGGTAAAAGGTGAGGCAGTGTGGTGTTGGGGGCTTGTGGATTGGCAGCTTCGTTCATCGCTCGGAGAGTCGGTCTGAGCTTGGCTTCGAAGCTGAACGCCTCGTCGGTGTGTTTCTGTCTGAGCAAGTGCCAGGTGTTGGACAGCCTTTGAATCTGGGGCAGACAGAGTCCCAACATTACCGCGCAAAATCCGTACAGGTTGCCCAAAGCTGTTTTCGTGTCGATCGCGACTTTGATCCACTTGGAGATGGTCGCGGCGCGTTCAATCGCAGTTGCACCAGCCAGGATGGTTACTGCCACCAGCAATTTCAAACATTCCGAGCGTTCTGAAACGGAAGATTTAGCATCCGTTAGATAGCTGATTAGTATAAATGATGAAAGGATTTGTCTGAAAAGACATCATCTCAATCTTGTTTTCAGAAGCTGCAAATGAACTCCAACAATCAGCAAGATATTGAAAATCTTCTAAATAGACATACAATCCCGAAGAGTTAAAAAAATGCCTAAAAGAGATTTACCAAATTGACATTCCTCCTCCTTTACTAGAAGAATGTCTTTTGCCATAGAGATTGGAAGCTCCTAAAACTTGTTGGAACTCCTATATTCTATGTTCTAACTGTAAAATGATCCAAGAAAACCAACCGATTAAATCGATCCTCGCTTGTCTTCCATGAGGCAGAATAGCTAACTCCAATCCACTGAGACCAGCTCTTCCAATGGTCCCTCCGGAGCAGAGCGATGGTCCTGGAGTCAGAGTTATATCGAAATCAATACGAGTCAGGTGCAAAGCCAGCACCCTAGGCGCGGAGTCCAACAGCATCCCGGAGACCCCTCTCAGCGCCGTGGGATCCAGCGGTAAGTGATCTCCAGCTGGCAACAGCAGGGTCGCGAAGCTCTCGAGGTCAAACACGCTCGGTATCTCCACGGTGGGAGCGGACATCACCAGCTGCTCCTCCGTGGACAACTCGTACTCGTTTTCCAGGCCGTTTCCGCTTAAGCAGTCTTCACTGGCCAGTGCGTTGAACCGCTGGATGATGACCCCTTTGATCGGCACGGTCGACGCCGTAGTCATCGAGGCTGCCACGGGTGGCGCCAGGATCTGGTGACCGTTGAAATCCGAGTTCGCTTCAAACTCGCTGTCCCCTGAGCCGTTCCCACTGTCGCTTCCGGATGCTTGGTAACCGGGCTGTATGGTACGTAAAGATGCAATTAGTTATGGACGATGAATGGCTAGAAAGTCTTTAGAAAGTTGAAATTGCAGCGAGAAGTTGCAGCGAGGAATTGTAATATGATTTAGTTGCAGTGTAGGATTCTTTGATGGATGTTGTAACATAAAATGGTTTCTACTTAGGATCTTAATAATTAGATCCTTACTTAGGATCCTTCTAAGACCCTTAGGATCCTATGCAAATTCCTGTATAGGATTTCTTGTCAGGTTTTACTTCTCAAGCTAAACTGTCTTCGTTACAATGGAAGGATTAGTTAATGAATGAAAATCCTCCAACGTACATGATGGTGATATGGATGATGGTGATGGTGGTGAGCATGATTGATTCTCGGGGGTTTGGGTGGCGCCGCTGTGGTTGGTGCGACTGTCACCTGGTGGTTGACTAAGTTCGGCTGTTGAATGTGCACTTGCTGCTGTTGTTGCTGGGACAGTTGTTGGTGTTGTTGCTGTTGCTGTAACATGAGTATAGTTGGGTCCGAAGTGACCCTGGTCATCTTCTGCCGACCCAAAGACAGCGAGCAAGACGGTGGCTGACTTTGCAATGGCTGAACCATCACTCGGGGCAGAGTGCTGGATTGGTTCATAGGTTGCGGGTTGCTCGAGAAGTTGTTCTGGTGGTTGTTTGTGTGCGGCTCGAGAACGCCATGGTGCTGGGGAGTTAAAGAGTGACTTCGTTGCTGTTTCTTCGGCAGTCGCGGAGGGGAACCTATGGAACTAGAGGAGCTGGAGTAATTCGTTATGTGTTGAGCACCTGAAATTGATTTATAGGTCTGTCATTATTAAGGGTGAGTTATCTGAAAAATATGATTCTTAATTAGATTTTATGGACATTAGGCGAATCCTAGGAAAATAGTAGGGATAGCTTAATGTATTTGAATGATAGATATTGATAGATTTGGACTGAGAACTCACCTGCATTGGATCCAGGATAAATGAGTGGAACAGTTCTCGGTTTCGGAGTGACTATTCTGGCCCCACTGGCCTGACTAATTGGTTTACCACTACCTACGTAAAATGTTATCAAATCGGCTACTGTGTCGAATGCCTCGCCTTCGAATTGATATTGCGCTCTTTCGTATACTGTGTCTGGCTGAATAATGGCCTGGTAATATGTATGGATGACACATTAAAATGTTATTTATACACATTATTTATAAATAGATATGTTCATTTTTTATACCATTTTGAAATTATCTTTGAAATGTTAAGTAGTTTAAGTAAATTAATTTATTTTTAATAATAACTACTTTACAGTATTAATTATATTAAGGGATCATTCTAGTGAAATGACTAAACTTCGAAATTCTGAACATATTTTAACGATAGTTTTCTGTAATTTTGTATATTTTGATATGATACAAAAAATTCCAGTTGACCAATATACAGATGTTATTATTTATTTAATTAATTCGTTAATTAATTCGTGCGATTTAAACATGAACAAATGTAAGTTTGTTACCTTCTTAATAACAAAGTGCAAAACTTGAGATTTACATCTGACTGACAAGACATAATTTCCCGGTTGCGACGCACAGTCCCTAACGAGAAAATCTCCTTCATGGAGTAATTCAACTTCTGCGCCCTTCCTGCCCCCACGCAAAGTACTGCCGTGATACCATGCGTGCGAGCGCAAGTCTCGAGGGTCTAATAGTCTAAGCTCTTTTTCTAAAAGCTTTCGAGTTATTTCTTCGGGCGGCTCCTGCAGACATGGACAAATTAACCATAAGTAAATTTTCATCGCAAAAAACGGGTGATCTAATAATGTCTAAAAAAAAATCTGTCGTGACAACACACCTTTTACGACACCTTTTTCGTTGGAAGAAAAAAAACTGGTTTTTCATTTATGCGATCACTTAAAATAATATTTATTGTATTGATAATACCGATGAAGAATAATCAGTTTATAATAAGATGTAATTTGTAAAAATTACATCTTATAAACATTGAGGAAAAATAATTAAAAATAAATATTATTTCTTTAATGAATGAAGATGTAAAAGTACATTATTACTTATCTTATAAAATTATTACTATCGTGATATGCATCGAAATTTGAATTAGTTGTTATTATTTCAGTAAATTGAGTACAACTTTTAAATCATTCAATTTAATATATTTTGACATTTTAGGACTAAAAGAATTTAAAGAACTGGTTTTGTTTGTAAATCATGGAGATAAAATTGCACTCAAAATCAACGCAATGGGTTTTTCATGTAAGGCATTAGTAAAAGGGAGATAAGAGGTAGTCATAGAAATTAGATGCTCGAAGGGTTGATAAAACGAAATGCTTTTAGACAATTAGTTCGATTTCGTGAAATGATAAAATGTTTAACAGTCTAAATATTTGATTAATTTCGAGTATTAATTTTTAAACGAGTTCATAAATTGGATATTAATAATTCATTTGTATTACTTTCTAATTAGATTAACGAATTTTGAAAGTTATGATTTCACGAAGAATTAAAAAAATACAATTATCTACTTAATAAACACTGTTTAACAAACAATTAAAATCACTTAGATACAATAGCCTTATCTTTACCAGATAAATGTATTATTAAATTAATATATTACTTAAGTCTTCAAAATATTGTAAAATTTTATTTGCAAACAATCTTCATTAATAATTTTCAAAAATAAACTATCATTGAAAGGCGGGAACAATTTGGGAAAACGAAAAATTCCGATGCATATCACTCACTTACACTTCTCTCCCCGCACTTTGCATTTTTTTATTATCAATAATATGTCATTCATAAATTATATCTCACTAATTTACAATCGGTAATGATCAATAATTTGCACCTACTTACACATCCGCGAAATAATGCAACACTATTTAATTCGCTCTAAATAAATATTATCGCCCAAAAAAATCAGTGCAATCCCACAATACCTTAAACCACACTGCAATCAATAAATATCACACTCGAAAGAACCCATTTTCGCGACATTCCGCAAAAGTGTATCATCGGTCGCCTGTATATATAAAGTGCATTGAACTCACCATCGAATTATAACGCGCGCTGATTGAGAGTTGTCGAAGGAAATTATATATTAGGCATTTCGTAGGCTACGAATGTAAACGGGGAGCACCGCGGCTGGAACGCGCTCTTAGCAGCGACGATTTTTCCGAAGCCGAGCCAGTTTGACAGCGCTAACGTGACTAGTGCCCGAATAGTTGCCTCCATCGGAGAGACGGGGTTCGGTCAAGCGACATCATCGAATGTGCGCATGTAACTACTAAACTATGAGCAGGGCCGTATTCGCCGGGCACTCGGCGGCAAAAAAAATCAAAAAACTTACGCCAATCCCAATCGCTATGAAATTTTGCAATATTTTTGCTGGTAACTCTATTTCAACAAAACTGGTATTAAAATATTAATTATTAACAGTACAATAAATAATAAAAAAAATTTGTCTAACCGGAGAGAAAATTCGGGGAAAGTTAGTGAAAATGTAGTAAAGGTCGAAAATTGCAATGACATTTCATTTAAAAAATTAATAATGATAACATGATAATGTTAAATTTTTGGTCATTTGTAAAAAATATTGAAATGTGGAAAAGTAATAATTTGTTTAAAAATGAATTAAAAGTGGGTTAAAAGTTGGAAAAGTCGATGCATTTTTGTTTAATGTACGCGTAAAAGTGAGAGTCGATTTTCGGAGGATTAGTTGCAAGTGATGAACTTGGGTGTTTGGCGCACGCATGACCGCACATAAATTTGTAGAAAAAAGCAGCGTATTGGTCTTTTTGTTACGTCACTGCAACACAATGGGGCATCCCCCGTCTTTCACGCTCTAATCTCCGCGGCGCTTGCGCGCCTTTGTTGCCGGCGAGATGGATCGAATACCATTCAAGATTAAGTTTCGGGGGATATGCTAAGATGATAGCGGTCATCGGTCGCAGTTAAATGTGCTCGGTTTTCACATTTTTTTTCTCGGTCAATCTGCGCCCGAAACCTGATTTGCGGTATTGATCGGTTTGCCGGCACTTTTTTGCGTGAAAAAAATGTATCGATTATTATAATGGCCTGGGGTGAAATTCGCGCGTGCGTACGTTGTTTGCGATGAAAAGATTTATTGCTGAGGGACATTTAAATGAAGGTGCGGATTTTCTGTGCTCGACTTTACATTGGGATAAAATAGTATTTGGGGAATTACAAACGGGAAATTAAAAAAAAATAAATGCGTTCAATTGTTTTTATGTAGAATTGAGATTGTACGAATTTTGTATTAAATGGGTGTTTTTAACTGATTTGTGTTTGAATTTCGCGCGTCGCAGAAAGGGCGGTCGTTTTTTCAAAAAACTTCGAACATATTATCTGTAACAGGAACGAATATTATTAAAGTTAATAAATATTTGAAACATATTTTAGAAACATGTTTAAATATAATTTCAGAAACATTTGCATAATATATAGTGCTAAAATTAAATAATATTATAATATGATTATATTGATGTATGAATATATATGAATTTATGAGATTATGTACGACTTTGGTACTATGAAAGACATGAGTTCAAAACTCGGTCCCAAATAATTTGTAACGTTTTCGAAATGTTGAAATGATATTTTAGGAACACTAATATAATATTTTAGGAATGTTAAAATGATTGTTTAGAAATGTAAAAAAAATGTTTGAGTGACATTACAATAATGTTCCAAAAATATTGAAATAGCCTTTCGAAAATATTGCATTAATTTTTTTTCTCGCGGAACTTTAACATTCTTGAAACACGTTTTAAATATTATTCAATATTATTTTATTTTCTAAAAATATTCAAATAATTCTTCTGAAATATTTATTCAATATTAGGAATATTGCATAAGGTTATAGTTATGCATTTTATTTAGATTAATCGGGATGTTCTGGTTGTCCTATATATTTTTTTCACAAATTGTTTTTACTCTTAATTTGTTAATCGGTATTTGTTTATTTAAAGATGGTATAGTTGTTACCTAATGCGATGTTAGTACTGTTAACGTAATACATTAGTACATAGTTAAGAGGATTGATCAATGAATTTCTCCCTAGCAACCAAATTCTTGCGTTCAACAAAATCTTTACCTAATAAATATACCAAGATGATACATATATGAATTCATAGTGAACGACGAAACGAAAAATTGTATTTGGAAATGAAAAAACAATTTCAGAAAATTTCCCAACATGTGCATTAACCGTGAAAAACTAGACTTGAAGGACCAAATGTCAAAAGCTCACAATTCGTTGATGACAGCTGCGAAGTCGACAGGTAAATAAACTTGCGAAATCGGATTTATACATCTAATTTATAAGGAACATGAAATTAAGCATTTGTCGATGAAAATGTAAGCAAATTGGTTGGTTTTTTCCTGAGGTATGCAAAATGCAAGTCGCGCTCCAAAAGTTTCCGGTCGGCGAACATCGCAAAATATCCCACAATTTCAAGAAGAAAAATACCCGGAGTTATCGATGAGATCTTTTTTCGAATTTATGAGAACAGCTTATGGTGTGAATGACAGCTTTGAGGAACTTGTAAATACCGTGACGGCTAATAGTGAAATTGACTGGAATGAACTAGCAAAAACTGAACTGAATCCAGGAAAATGTGAAGATAAGGATTGCGAAGATCATTTGAAAAATGACGAAAATGATAAGGTAAATGAAAATATTTTTTTGTACTAGACAGATATTAAAACATTTTTCTAATATTTTTGTTGAAACATTTTTTTTAACACTTCATTTAAACTATTATGAACAAAAAAAAAAGCTTGACAAATATTATCCCTGAAATACATTTTCCAAAACGTTGAATTTGGAAGAATTTTTTTCAAAGATCTTCTAGGTTTTTACATCGGCATCAAGAATCAGTTAACTGTCAGTCAGATTTATAACCAAATTGAACGCGGTGTTGCCAGATCTCGACCTGACAGTTTAAACGGTGTAAACGGTATAAAGTCGATCAACATTTGAAATGAGCGGAAAGGGATATTGTATATTTTCAGTTAAATCTTTCAAAAGGCCTTAGACCCTTTTTTCATTATCCTGTATCATTAAACCCTAAACTACATGTCAGTCACCTTTTACACTATTTTCAAGGGGTCTTTGGGTACGAAAACCGACTTGACGGGACTGCCTATCTCAGCGGAGCACTTTTTCGCAATTTGGGCAATATTTTCCAAATAGTGATACTGACCCCGGACTTTTTGCACAATACCTCGAGATTACACCCTAAACTAAACATCTATCACACTAAAAACACTTTTCGAGGGGTCTTTGGGTACGAAAATCGACTTGACGTGACTGCCTATCTCAGCGGAGCACTTTTTTGCAATTTGGGCAATATTTTCCAAATAGTGATACTGACCCCGGACTTTTTTCCCAATACCTCGAGATTACACACCAAACTAAACATCCATCACAATAATAATACTTTTCGAGGGGTCTTTGTGTACCAAAATCGACTTCACGTGTCTGCCTATCTCTGCGGAGCAGTTTGTTGCAATTTGGCCAATATTTTCCAAATAGTGACACTGACCCCGGACTTTTTGCACAATACATCGAGATTACACCCTAAACTAAACATCTATCACAATAAAAACACGTTTCGAGGGGTCTTTGGGTACCAAAATCGACTTGACGTGACTGCCTATCGCAGCGGAGCAGTTATTAGCAATTTGGGCAAAATTTTCCAAATAGTGATACTGACCCCCGACTTTTTTCGCAATACCTCGAGATTACACAACAAACTAAACATCCATCACACTAATGACACTTTTGGAGGGGTCTTTGGTTACCAAAATCGACTTGACGTGACTGCCTATCTCAGCGGAGCAGTTTTTTGCAATTTGGCCAATATTTTCCAAATAGTGATACTGACCCCGGACGTTTTGCACAATACCTTGAGATTACACCCTAAACTAAACATCAATCACAATAAAAACACGTTTCGAGGGGTCTTTGGGTACCAAAATCGACTTGACGTGACTGCTTATTTCAGCAGAGCAGTTTCTTGCTATTTGAGCAATATTTTCCAAATAGTGATACTGACCTCGGACTTTTAGCACAATACCTCGAGATTACACCCTAAACTCAACATAAATCACAACGAAAACACTTTTTGAGGGGTCTTTGGGTACCAAAATCGACTTGAAGTGACTGCATATCACAGCGGAGCAGTTTTTCGCAATTTGGGCAATATTTTCCAAACAGTGCTACTGACCCCGGACTTTTTGCACAATACCTCGAGATTACACCCAAAAATAAACATCAGTCACAATAGAAACACTTTTCGAGGGGTCATTGGGTACGAAAATCGACTTGACGTGACTGTCTATCTCAGCGGAGCAGTTTTTCGCAATTTTGGTATTATTTTCCAAATAGTGACTCTGACGCCGGACTTTTTGCATCATACCTCGAGATTAAACCCTGAACTAAATATCTAACACCCTCGAAACACTTTTCAAAAGGTCTTTGGGTACGAAAATCGACTTGACTATCTCAGCGGAGCACTTTTTCGTAATTTGAATCTAAATTTCCAATTTCTAAATTGTTAAAACTTTAAAATTATACAAAAGTCCGGGGTCTGTATCATTATTTGGAAAATATTGCCCAAATTGCGAAAAAGTGCTCCGATTAGAGAGACAGTCAAGTCGGATTTCGTATGCAAAGACCCCTCGAAAAGGGTTTGAAGGGTGATAGATGTTAATTTTAGGGTGTAATCTTAAGGTATTATGCAAAAAGTCAGGGGTCCGTATCACTATTTGGAAAATTTTGCCCAAATTGCCAAAAAGTGCTCCGCTGAGACAGTGTTGCTCGTTAATCATTACTTTCAGTAATCATTACAGCCATATTGACCATTATTTTTGTAATGGTTAATGAAAAGATTTCATTAATCATTACAAAAGTAATGGTTAATATAAAAATTTCATTGATCATTGCAAAAGTAATGGTTAATGAAAAAACTTCATTGATCTTTACAAAATCAGTGGTTAATAAAAAGTTTCCATTAATAATTAAACCAGTAATGGCTTATCAAAAAATGTCATTGATCGTTATAAAAGTAATGGTTAATGGATAATGTTTCTATCAAATTAATAATTAAATAAATCATTGTTAATGAATATGTTTTCATTAATCATTACAAAAGTAATGGTTAATGAAAATGTTTCCATGAATCATTACACAATTCGTCGGTCTAGTGGAATAACGTCACACGTCGATTTTTGCTTGGAAAACGTCACACATCGATTTTTGCTTGGAAAACGTCACACGTCGATTTTTGCTTGAAAAACGTCACACATCGAACACTCAATTTTTTTAAATGAAATTTTAGGTTGGTAACTCTCGCCAAGTTTTTGTGGACAAATGTCACAACTCGGTTTTCCGCGGTAATAAGAAATAAAATCGTCAAACCTCGCGTTACGATTGAAAAACGTCACACGTCGATTACTTATATTTGAATGCCAATAGGAATAATTACACATTATGATCCGAATAATTCTTCCATTCTCAAAATTTTAATTAATTCTGATATAAACAAATATAATTAATGCTTCACGTTATTACAATAAAAAAAAATGTCTTCTAAATGTATAATCTTTATTCTACAAAATAACCTTAGGTTTTTACGAAATGTAATGTTGGTAAAAACTAAAATTTTTTCCTTAAATTTACCTGAATTGCTATTTAAGGTTCCCTTAAATAAAAAAACTTTCATTTGTGGTTTGAACGATAAACTTGAGTTTATTTGTTTAATCAGTGAGAATCCATTGAACTCTTATGAACTCATTGAAACTCGATCTTACAGTACACAAGATTAGACTAGTTGTTAATTAAAAGTAAAGGATAATTGATGTCTTTAAGGGAATCCTGAATAATAATTTGTAAAGTTCTTTTGTAGAAAACACGTAGAAAAATTTCCAGTCGAAATGTTTACAATTGTTAAAAAAAATCTTTATTCTAGAATCAAATTATGATTCATCTCTACCTAAAAATCTTTCTTCTCTAACATTTAATATTTCAACAACAAATTTTGTTGTTGAGAGTATATATTTGTTTATATCAGAATTAATTAAAATTTTGAGAATGGAAGAATTATTCGGATCATAATGTGTAATTATTCCATTGGCATTCAAATATAAGTAATCGACGTGTGACGTTTTTTAATCGTAACGCGAGGTTTGACGATTTTATTTGTCTTACCTCGAAAAACAGTGGTGTCACGTTATTCCACCAAAACTCGCCGAGTATTACCAACCTAAATTTCATTTAAAAAATTGCGTGTTCGACGTGTGACGTGTTTCAAGCAAAAATCGATGTGTGGCGTTTTCCAAGCAAAAATCGACGTGTGACGTTTTCCCAGCAAAAATCGACGTGTGACGTTATTCCACTAGACCGACGGATTGACCTCAAATATTTTGCGCTTAAAATAATGCTGATATGCGAAACTTGCTAGTAAATATGATATTTAAACCAAAACTTTATAGGAACTTAACTAATTCTTGAATAAAAAAATCAATTTAAACAACTTATACATTTCAGAACCCGCTGAATCTTTGTAAAGATTGCACCGATTTACTTTAATAGTATATTACGTAATAGATCATACAGATGGCGCTTTGACGTATATCAGATCCCAATGCCCATCTAAAAAACAACATGAAAAAATTAGCGGGATATGATGATAAGGCCGGATAGATTATATGTCGATGTTCAACTGTGGACATCATTGTTCATTCAACGCCACACTTGGGTACTTTCCGCGAAACTAAATGATTTCGAAAAGTGATTTTGGAATGTATTAAAATAGGTTACTAAGATATTGCGCGGTCTGAAAAATATAAGCATTTTTTTTCTTAAAGCGCCGTACTTTGGCAAGTTCCCCGACACGAAATAACTCGGGAATCACCTTGAAATATTTTTTCGAATTAAATGAAGTAGTTTCCAAAGATTCAGCCGGTCTGAAAAGTATTAGTAGCTTAAATTGATTTTTTTATTCAAGAATCCTGTATTCCGCTCTTTGAGCGCCGTAATTTGCCAAGTTCCCCGACTCGAATTAACTCCGTAATCACTTTGCAATATTTTTTGGAATAAAGAAGTAATTTACAAAGATTCAGCGAGGTCTGAAAAGTATTAGTAGTTTAAATTGATTTTCTTATTCGAGGAATCATTACAGCGGTCTTAGAGCACCTTACTTTGGGAAGTTCCCCGATGCGAAATAACTCGAATCGGGATTTTATACAGATTTTAAATATATTGTATTCGAGTTTACTACCAAAGCAATGGGGCTGAAAAACGAAACGCTTTTGAAACGAAAAAAATGTTTCTTGTATATGATTGAAATCTTCTGGCAACAATGTTAGTAGACTATTTACGTTCGTGCGTAAATATTCAACTAAAATACCATAATAAATTACGCAAAAAGCCAAAAACTGTTTTTTCGCGAATTTTGCCATCTACCGCAGTCCCTGCCCCCCTGGGACCTGTCAATTGTTCAACCAGCTTGTGCAAAAGTTCATGCTGGTCACTTTTGGAGTGGTTACGGGGAAATAAAATTTACGGAATCCCGTGCCAGAGGGTCCGAAACGCCAGAAACTGTGATTTTCCGCGAATTTTCTCTTCTACCGAAGTCCCTGCCCCCCTGGGACCTGTCAATTGTTCAACCAGCTTATGCGCCAGCTCATTGCAGTCAGTTTTAGAGAGGTTTCGGAGAAATATAATTTGCGGACCCCCACGCCTAACGCTAACAACCGGTTTCCGCAAAATTAAAATTCGCGGAAATAAACCATTAAAAGTTGGTATTGATTTCCGTACGTAATACCAAGATCAAAAAGTTCCCTAAAGTAGTGCACTTTCGGGAACTCTTTATGGTGGTGCTACTTACGGAAATGCTTTATCACATTTACTGCGAACATAAACTTGTTAACGAAAAATGGGGGGGCAAATTCAGCTTTAAATTAAGTGGGCCACAGCGCGGATGTAACGCTTAATGTTAACTTGACACAATGTTTAACGCGATTAACAATTTGAATGGTTTCTCTAAACTGAGGGTCATGAGTCACGGGCGTCATGCATCATGAGTCACGGATCTCGAATAACATAGGTATCACTAATTTCTATCAAGTTTTAACATTTTGTCATAAGACTGGGAAACTTGTTTGCACATATCTTAGCAAATCAATAGAAAAGGGAAACTACAAGAACCCTTATCGTGATACCTAAGATCATTTCGAAAGAAGACCCGTGCTTAGAGATTTTGAACGTAAAATTATATACACATGTACACGTGTACACGTGTTAGACGAATAATTTCACGTTTAACTAAATGCACGTGGATTTAATCTCAATCAAGGATGGGCAAATCTCGATATTGTTCGATCCGTGATTTTCGCGTGTTTTGAAGATTATAACGCAGATTTGATAGCGGTACCTAAATTTTTATTAAAATAACGTAACAATTTTAGAATTACTTTTGAGATTAAGTGAGAGCGAAAGTGGGAGCGTTAAGCTCAAATGAGTTCAATGGTCGATTTATTGTTGCACACAATTAAGATCTACATACAATTAGGAAAAGCCAGTATGATGGTATGCGTTATTTTTAATGCATTCCTATACACGGTGTGTGTAAATTTTACGTCATTTGAATGAGTTATATTTATATAAATTTTATGTAAAAATTTTAAGTAAATCGTTTACACAGGTTCAAGTTTACGTAAAGTTTGTAACATTTACATAATAGTGGCTATCAGTGTAGTCGTAGTGACATGCAATCGTACTTGCAGATAAAAATATTTCTCTGGTGGTTTCTATGCAGATATTGAAAGTGTTTTTATAGGTATCTAGTGGATTCTGATGGCATTTTTTAATTGAGCTGCTTGCTTTTGCTTGGCTCATATTCTCTCTCAGGTCTTCTTACTCCCACAGTTCCTGTCAATTGCTTTGATTCCCTCCTTTGCGTTTCTTCCCTCTGTGCACTTTTATTCAATCCTAGATTATCTCATCCCCACTATCTTTACGCCTCAGTTCCTATTTTTCCCTTTAACCGTTTTGAATTCTAGCCCTGTACAATAAACATAGAAATTCATAGTTAAAATTCCACTGTGAAACTCTATGTAACGTGCAACTGATATTTCATAAAGTTCCAATGGATCTTAATATGATTTTTGTCATGAATAGCTATGAACATCAATGAAAGAAAATGAGCAACTTGATTTACTTATGACTCCGTATGTAAAAACATGATTAATTTTTTGCAATGAATTGGCACAATTTTTCTTAGAAGTTCTTCTATGAATTCCCATGTTTTTATATGATTTACGTATCATGGAATTTTCCTTATGAATATCTATATTAATTCATAAACATGATTTTTCGCATAAAAATGTATGTTTTTTTATAGAAAATACACAATAGTTTTAAATGATTTTTTTCGAGTGTTTTTAGCGTAAACACTTTAATATAAACAAAATGGAGAAATGTTTACAACTAGGACGGGACACGGGTCCCACGAATCACGAGTCACACAGGTCACTGGAAACACGGATCACGGGTCTCACGAATCATGGGTCGCACGAGTCTCGGGTGGCACGGATCACGGATCGTACGGTTCACGGGTGGCATGGGTAACACGTCTCACGAATCATGTCTCGCAGGGCTCACGAGTCGCACGGCTGACGAATCACACGGCTCAAGAATCGCGCAGGTCACGGGTCTCACAAATCGCGGTTCACACGATTCACGGGTCGCACGGGTCACCGGTCGCACGTGTCTCGAGTCGCAAGGATCACAAGTTGCATAGTTTAAGGATGAAGGGTTTCGCGGTTTATTAAATAAAATGAATCAACAATTAATTAACTTCATTAGTATTAAATTGAACTAAAATTAAGATTTAATTAATTGAATTGAAATTAACAAAACTATATCTAAATTAACTTCATTTCGCGAAATTTCAAATCAAAAGTATGAGACAAAATAGCAAAAAATAAAATTTGTTTAAGAAATTAGAATATAGTATCATAAATTTAAACATGTATATAAATAAGTTAGTGAAGTAATCAGATGTTGTCATTTTGTTTTGTTATTTTTTCCTCTCCTCGTCTCCTCCTGTGTTTTCGAACTGTTTTCAAACATATTATGCTCTAAGTGTATTATGTATATTTGGAACATTTTCCAAATATACGAAATTCTTCCAGAGAAGGAAAAACCGATGTTTCCGGGGAATCGAACTCCCTAACACGAACAGAACCGCAAAATGCTACGCCGTGTGCGCCCAAACTCACTAGACCATCGGCCTTTAAATTCTATCTGTGTATCGGGAAAGCCACTTATCTGTTTTCCCAAACGTTCGATTGGTTATTTTTCTCTCACAATGTATCATAAACAGTTTATTTTTTAAATGGAGTTATTATTTAATCAATTCCTAAAAAAATTAGATTTATTTGTTGTAAATAAGATTTTTTTATTTTTCAGATGTTAATCAATTAATTAAAATTAAAACAATTAATTTTTATATTGTTCACATGAAATATCATAGAACAAATTGAAACTAATTTGTTTCATTTTTCTTAATAAAAAATTTATTGAAAGATCAGAAATAAACTATTATTAAATTAATCTAAATAACTTTAAATTACAAAGGCCTACAAAAAACACATTTATGTTAATTAATTATAACAGTTTCTATGTACATTGAAATTAATATATTCTAACAATAATTATTTTATATATTCTTACAATAATTATTTAATACAAAAATAAAACCTGTTTTTATGTTCAACTTTTTAATTATATAATAAGTTAAGCTAAGGATTCATTATAAAACATGATGAGACTTCTGACCGTGAGCAGTTGCAGTGTGGACGTGTGGTTGAGTGAGTGAAAAATAGTGTGTGAAAAAAGGAAAATTGGAAGGAAA
>JABFPB010000664.1:0-33943 GCA_022817645.1 Ceratoteleas bidentatus
TTTTCCTTACTCGTGCGGGAGAAGTAGGCACTTCTCCCACGCACTCGTAAGGAAAAGTATCGTACTCTACTGGTGGGAGAAATGCCGACTTCTCCCACTAGTAAAGTAATATACTATTAACAATAAAACACTTTCTATTATTTTTAAATCACAACACGTTACCATTTTATAAATGGAATTTTTTTTCATAAATCCCTTAAAAAATTAAGCAACGGTTAATTATTGAACATATCTGAATAATCTCTTTTTTAATTTTCTAATTTATATAACAGTTAAGATATTTTGAAATATTTCAAAACCATTTAAGTAATGTTTTTTGTGAATTATTTTATTGTAAAATATGTTAACTAATGCTTTAGAAATATGAAAATATCTTTTCAAAAATATTGAAAAAATATTACTTAATGTCAATGCACTAAAAAAATATAATATTTTGAAATGAGTTTTTTTATATTTCTAGAATATTTGAAACATCTTAGACACAATTTTGTTATATTATAAAAAATGTTTTTTTCGATCATAAAAATCGTATACTTACTGGCAGTGTAGGTGCACTTAGATATATCAAGAAAACGAGAGTTTCGTTATTGGCAATCACACGTGCACGTGCACTGAGGGTTGTTCGTGAGGGTGGTGGCTGTGGTTGGTGCTGGTTGGTTCGGTTCAGGTGTGGCATACTCCAGTCCCGGAATTTTATAGCATTTCGCCATGTAAAACGCACAGCTGTATCCTTTGCAGCATTGTTCGTGTGTGTAACACTAAACATAAAAAATATTTATTATTACACTGCTTATGCAATAGTCACCCAATGTCAGGCAATTCGATTTTCCAGCTCGTCAACGAGAACTCTGTCGTTTTTCCAGTCAAATGCATCGAATTGCAGAAAGAGTATCATAACACACTCCCTTTTGTAAAATTATTCGATTTATTCAAACAAAGCTTTGCATCTATTTCGTCGATAATTTTTGTTCGAATTTTTATTCGCAGTTTTACGTTAAATTGATATGACATAAGTTTGAATGTTAAACTAAAAAAAGTTGAAGTTGGAAAGTTAAACTAAAAGAATTTCACGTTAGTTAAAATTTAGTTGAAAATTAGTTAAACATTAACCTAAAGTGTTGGACACAAATTTAGCTGAAAAATAGGTTTAATTATTTAATACAAAAATTATATTAAATTGTTACAATTTAACTAATCTGACCATTTTAACCACGTGTTTTCATTACATATGAATACTTACAAATTGACCCTGCTTATGGCAAGTTTTTGGTTTCTCTTCTTCGCCAGAAACAGCAACGAAACTGAGGCAAATTACAGCCAACAGTGCAAACGAGTATCGAAACATTGCGTCAGGTTTGTAGAAACCAACTTGAATTAACTGCAACCAATAAAACATAAGAATTTGTATCGAAAGAGTAAATCCTCCAAGTTCTATAAACGGATTCCAAACTTTTCATCAACTTGCATTGCATCAAACTAATGCATTGCATTGAATTTTGTATAAATGACATAACTTAATAATCCTCCTAACATCTATGCGTTCCTTTTGAGTATTAGAACATGTAATATCCATAAATTATTTATCAATGTTGTCCTACATGAATACCCGCATCATTCACGTGTTCATTTGGGTTATGCGTTTGAAATTGAAGTGTAATCGGTTTAAGATATATTACGAAATTGTTACATGAATATGTAATTTGCAGACTGATTAAACGCAATGTAAAATGATTTGTACAGCAAAGTATCACTCACATTGAATTTCCGGATCGAATTTGCAGGAGAAGATCGCTTTCGGGTGGAACTTCGAATGGTTCCTTCCAGCAGAGTCGATATATTTATATGAAAATGATTTTGACGAACCAATAAGATTATCACTCGCGATTAAACATCGTAAGATTTGTCACGATAGTGCGATTTCTCAATATTACTCACAAATCTTCTAGATGAATGCTTAGCTTAAATTAGTCACGCGTTAGGTTTCGTTGATGCGAAAACAATTATTTCAAACAAATGGCTTTATTTCTGTGATTAATTTTCCTTAGTTGCAAAATGGTCTGTACGTTATTGTGTTTTAATTAGTGCAAATGTAATCATTGTTAATGTACTTTTAATGCAAATCCAGCCGGAAAGAGTTTTTTGCGAGACTTTTTGCAATTAACGTTCCAGATATTTGGAACTGTTGACCTGAAATTGGAAAATATTTTTCGGGGATAATGTAACAATCGAATACGTTATAATCATATTTGTCTTGATATGACATCCACTTTGGAAGCATTTCATCATTTTCGGAGTAGTTGTGCAGCCACTGTACATAATCTTCTGTACATTAATTAATAGATGAATGAAAAAGTCGTCTGGGCAGTGATCCAAATAAACGTAACCATCGTTTCACAATGTAACTTTAATATTTAATCGGTGTAATATACAATCTAACACGTTTATGCAATCGGAACAACATTAATATTACGCATAAATTACCGTAATAATTTGTCTCAATATTTGTCATGGACAACGTAAAATATAAGATCTCTACAAAAATCTTGAAATGTTAAAATGCTCCTTAAACGATAACAATGTTACATTGCAGGTCTAAAAAATTAACTCTCCACCGTCGAAAGGTATTGTAACGTTTGCCTCGAATTCGAAAAAATACTCTAATATCACACGTAGCTCATCTATCATCTATATACAATAATCGTTATCCCTATGGTAACAAAACACGTAATTTTATCACAGAAAGAGACGTATATTGCAACGCAAAGGTAACCCGAAACCCCTCTCCGGAACTCAATTAACGTTTTCCCAAAACGCAAACTTAGTCGCGAATGTGCGAAATAATCTCGTTTCATCCGTCTTTTCATCCAACACGTTTCTCTCTGTTTACAGTAATCTCCCGGGAAATCGAACAGGTCGCGCCGAATCAAACGTCAAATCATCCCTAACAACGTAACGCTAATTGTTCATTCCTGTAACACGATTTTCGTAAATCTAGCTTTCACCTAAAATCAGCGAATCGTAGATGTCGAATGCATGAATGGCAAAGCATTTTGTGCGCCTGTACACTTGGATCGGAATACGCTTGTATATAACGCAGCCACCGCGGATCTCGTGTCCTATAAAAATAATTTCGCGTACGTCGTACGTATTGTACAATCGTATTACAAACAATACCTTAATACCCGTTTACAATTCCACTGTTGTTTGTCGTGTACGCAAATCGCAATATCCATTACGCGGAGAAAACGGGACATATCGCGGGCAAATTAAACTCCGGTCCGGTTTAGTGGTACGTGTATGCTTCGCGGCGTGATTGTCCTTTATGCTTTGTATAACGGCAACAAATGAAACCCCAATTTGCCGCGTCGCGTGTGACGAAGGTTTCAACTTATTTGTACTTTTTTCCACCCGGACGCTACGTCTGTTTCGACCCGGGCACAACTAAAGCGGCAAAACGTGAATGTCCGAAAGTGGTTCGGTCGCCAAATCAACGAGTGAGTCGCCGTTTATGTACAAATCGTGTACGAAAACTTTCAGTCAACTTAAGTCGTTCTTGGCGGAGCAGCCTTGACTTCGTTTCTGGCGGTTCGTACGAGCGAGTCAGTGTCATCGAGAACCCCTTGTAGCAGACTTGGTTTGTCAGTGGTTCCAACGTGTGTTGGAACCGATCGTTTCGAGTGGAGTGCCTTCAAGCGGCGAAAAGACGCGCTAGTCGGCGTAAAGTGTAGTTGAACACAAAAAGAGTGACTGGTTTGAAGTTTGATTGACTTGAAACACAGACAGCTCGTGGGTGAATCAACTTTGTTTGAGTGAGAATGATCTGCCTGGAGTGGTAGAAGATAGTTTGGAAATAGTCGGGTTTCCAAACTGTGGCCAGATAGTCAGACAATAGTCGGGCAATATGCAGACAGTAGCCAGAGAGAAGCCAGACAATAGCCAGACAGAAGCCAGACAATAACCAGACAATAGCCAGACAGTAGCTAGACAATAGTCAGACAGTAGCCAGACTATAACCAGAAGAGTTCTAGAAAGATTCCAGATGACTGTCAGGGAGTAGCCAGACGACTGCCAGACTAATGCTAGGTAGTAGTTCAATTGTTACCAGACTATGGTCGGTCAGAAGCTAAACAGTAGCCAGACAGTATCATGACAGTTACTGTTGCCAGAGGATTATCAAACTATCGCCAGACGGTTGCGAGACACTTGTCACACTATTGCCAGGCTATTGTCATACAGCAGTTAGACTATAGTCAGACAGTAGGCACACATTAAGCAAACAGTACCCGGTAGCAACTAGACATTGACCACAAAGTGACTATACTGTTAGTCAGACTATTTGCCAGACTTTTGCCAGACATTATATAGACAATATCCAGAAACTGACAAGATAATAGCCAGACATTGACCAGACAGTAGGCAAGTATTGATCCGAAACTAGCCAGACATCAACCAAATTACTGCCAATCTATTGCCAGATAGGAGACAGACAATAGCCAGACATTGACTAGACACTAACTAAACATTAACTAAAAAATCAAACTATTACAAAACAATAGCAAAACGGTTATCGAACTTTTTCCAGACTATTGTCAGATTTTTTAAGACTGACGACGGTCTAAATAAAATGTGCATACTAAGCAAATTTGCAGTCTATAGTCAGCCCGGTAACCAGTGTTGCCAGAAAGAAGAGTAAAAACCTCCTAAATCCATGTAAATAACATAGAGATAGGAGTATTTGTCTTTGTCTAACTGGCACCATTGCTGGTAACCCTTTGAGTACTTTCTGGCCACAGTCTATACATCAGATTTATCCAAGCTGATAAGTTCCACGAGAATGTCCGTATAAAATGAAACGTGTTGCAGAGATCGTTAATAATGTAACAAAATGCTGCGCTACGTGTGCTTGGCTGTTTACAGTCGATGAAATTTCGTCGAAACAGTTTGGCTGACTTATGAAAATATGGTTCTCGTTAAGTGCGAGATGTAGTAACCTTTACAACCGCTCGGTTCGCTTTTACGTTGTGTCGTCGGATAATCCAAAACCTAACCTATGTTTCGTTACTAGACACTGTTCTCTTGCGATTACTAGGTACTTCACTGCTAGACTTGGAGAAAATTGAATAGGTTTTTTTATTTAAGAGGATGTCGGAGAATTGAGGAAATTTCTATGATAGAATGGTTCTCGTCGTTTCCCTCTTCCAGAGTGGGGTTAAATTATACGAAATTATTAATCGAAATGAATGTGACTCATAAAAGTCGATAATGTAGGGACCATTATATCTGAGACATCCTCTTAAACAATGCGTTCGCTAAAAATGAACGTCGGTAATCGTAAACTAGGACTGATGTATTCCGATCCAACTTGAGTATCCCATAAGAACCTTAGTAGAATCTCAATTCCTGAATGGACCAAAAAGCGGTAAGTCTTACTATTTTGGAATTGTGACGTTTTAGAAAGATATCGGCATTGAATTGGGGGTGTTGTTATGAAAGATACCAAGCGCTCAATTATTCGTGTACGTATTCTACAGATTTACATACAAAATCGAACCTCCTTTTACCGAATATTGTCTGGCAGTTTACAGTTTCTTCATTATTTTCTTTACAAATACGAAACGAAGATTTTGTCAGTTACTTAGCACCCATTTGCAAATCAATTAAACGAATATCGTGAATTGGTGATACCCATCCCGTCAAGGACACTCGAATCTCACGTACGGCGTATTTTTGATTTCGAAATTTGATCAATATGTTAAACGATTATGATCCTATCGTGTCTTTGCGTGTTGAAAATGACACTATCGATCGAATCCCTTTCACAGACGTCTGAAACAAGGAAATGGTGTTTCATTTTCGGCATTCTGCGCATTTCAGTAACGTTCGATTCCAGTAATTGAACGATGTCTTAATTTAGAAATTTACCTTTTTCTTGGAACCATTTAAAAATTCTTTGTACATTTCCGACCGAAGGTACCTGGAGTACGAGTCGCTTTTCATCAAATGGTACACGTGAGCCTGAAACAGTACCATAATAAGAAACATACAAGAATAAGCAATAAATCTTAAAAAAATTCTATTCGGGAAAATAGAGGACAGAACATTCGAAAGGTCAAATTCTTTGCAATCCATTTCTATATCAAGATAGAAGATGAGGAAATATTGCTAAAGTCCAAAACTTTTATTTTTGAGTAGAAGTCAATTAAGAATTAAGATTTCAAATTATCAATTCTAATTCAAAAGATTATAAGCTGAGTTCTGTACAATCCTATTTGTTTAAATTTACTTTAATCAAAACCTATTTACAGAAAAGTGACCCTGTTTCAAATGAAATAGGAGTAATTTTAGAATTCAAGCTCATTCATCGATATTTTTAGAGATGTCGCAGGCCTTTTTACAAAAGAGAATACCAAACTGATTTTGACATACCGCAGCGATATCAAAGCTCCACCTATCGGGTTTTTCCAAATTCTTCTTTGTCGCTTCGAACGACCTCGAGTCAACGTTTATTGGACAGCTCGCGTCTGGTCCGAGGTACTCGTTCCATATTTCATTGACTTTGGCCTCAACGTCCTTTTGTGGATAAGTTTTAAGCTCTTGAACGGCTTCCCAAAATCTGTCGACGAGAAATTGACGGGGTGAAACTGGGTAACAACCAGGCCAAGGGGCAAAACTCAAGCGGTCTAACCGAATTTTAATTCATTACACTCGGAAACTTAGTTGCCCCGGGAACGAGTTGGGAATTCATTTTTCGCTGACAAAATTCGTTACAGTCCGAAACGAAGTTTCGCGGTCACTTCTTTCGCGAAACTCGCGCAGCTTTTAACTTGTTTGTCATCCGAGATCGCGGCCAGTTTATAGCGTTTACACAGGCATACTTACTTGAGGTTCTCCCCGCTAAATTCCTTGTCCAAAAAGCGAATAAACTGTTCTCGTCCGATGGGGTCCTGCAGCAGTTCCAGAAGACTGAATGCCCATCTTTTAACCCTTCTCGCTGAGATGTCTTTCCTGAAATTCGCAATGATAGTAATTTTAAAACAAATATCCTTAAACTTATTTTCTTTTCAGATCTTTCTTTTTGAAAAATCGCGTCGAAACAGAGTCCTACAATTTAGTCGATCCTGTGCAACGATAACATTTGCCCAAAATCGATCGAATTGCTGCAGGCTGATATTTCGCAGAAATTCAGCGTTAATTAATAATCTTCCTTAACCGATATCAAACTCACGCGAATTTGTCCTGTTCCCATAACTCTAAACTGTCGGAGATCCAAGGATTGCTGAACTCGGGCTGCGTGAAGAACGCATCGTATTCGACGTATTGCTCGAAGTATCCTATTAATCTGCCAGAAATGTGCAATTTCAGTAACTGCGTGCATAGGGAAATAACGACGCCGATATTCGATTACATTTTTTCAGATGGGACTTACGCTTCCGCGACTTTGGATACTTTGATGTTTCGCCGCACCAGTTTTTGCTTTAAAATGTCAACCTCCTTTTGTAACGACTCCGCCGACTGTTTCATATCAGAATTGGCATGGGGAGGTGAAATCCGGCCGCCAGCGACACCCAATTGCAAATGTTTGCTGGCTTTGACAATGGGCTTATGACTGCGACAAGCTTTTTTAATATCTAGTTCAGTTGTGTTCACACAGCCAGGCTGAAAAGTTTTTAAGAAAGTTTAAGGACTTTGAGAAACAATTTTTAATATTTCATATTTGGAGAAATATATTCTACCCAGATAATTAAGTATACACTGTTAACAATCTCTCGAATCAAGTGTTAAATGTCTTGGTGTCGATTTTAAAAAAACTGAACCGTTTTGGAGAGTATTTACATTATCTATGATCAAGCCTTGAATTATGACAAATGAAAATTAAGAATCTAATAATTTGAATTATTAGACAAATCAAGGGATTTCACACTTTATCCAGAGAGAATATCATTGGTGTGGATGTATCTGGACACTAATATAGTGTGAACATTTCACACTTCGACAGTTTTTAACACCTTTTTTAACGTATAAGTAAATATATGGTTCATAATTTATGGATATGATGAGTCATGTAAGTTTATATTTTCCTGGGTAACCTCATATTTATTTTACATAGCGTAGATTTAATGAACTGAATTCTGCAAGCATTGAAAACGTAAATATTGTTTGATATTTTGATAAATCTTTGTCGATTCTGTAAAAAGATTCTGATTAAAATGAATTCAGAACAACATAATTGTACGATTCTCAATCCACAATCTGGACGATTGGAATGGAAAGTTTAAATCTATCCATTCTAATCGTCCAGTCAGTTCTATCCAATTAACTTCTGTTCCAAGATAGAAGTTGATGATACTTCTGGAATCCAGTTGCTATGTTTTCTGTTCTATTCAGTGCTGGAAATGGAATAGTCGACTTATGAACCGATTCCAAATATGGAATTCTCTCTCAGTGTTTCCAACGCTATTCAATTCAGGAACTGGAATAGAAACTTTACATTAGAGTTTAAATTTCCAAACGTTTAATTAGATGTCAAATCTAATATTGAAGAGTTAAACAATTTGTGAATTTCTATTATTTGACATAAAGCCACTTATTTTACCGACGCTTACATTGAAATTGGATTTCATAAACGTGATCATCTTCTCACTTAGAATAGAGTTAGATTGCAAAAAACTGACTTTCCGAATTCTCCGCTCTCTATTGTACTGATTGTTTATAGAGAATTAGGCAATCCTATTCTTCTAATTTATTTCAATCAATTTTTTTACAGGAAACGTAAAGGTCAACATATCCCAATTTCAAAAACCAATATTACTTAAACTTTTTGCTACAACGCCCCCAGACGGATATTAGTAAGCTCGTTTCTGGGTAAAATTCGTGACGTATCCGGGCGATTACGCGTGACCGAAATAAGAGTGTTTCCGTTATCCCGTGGCGATAACGAAGCGTTTCCGCTGCAATTTTCGTTTTTCGGCAGGTCGTCGCACTTTTATCTCGTTTGCATCAATCAATTAGACTTTGTTTTCGTTGTCCCGGAACGAAAGCTGTTCGTGTAAATGCAATAAAGAACGATCTGCTGATAAAGCTCGGTTCGGTAAATTAGGTCATAAGGGTCATTTCGGCGCGGAAAGGGACAAACTTTGTATCGATTTCGATGTTGTCCTAAAAGGATCGTTGTCAATGATACGCTGCCAGTGATTTGGCGAAATTGATGCTGATTGATGTAGGCTGCAAGCTCGCAGTGTCAATTAAAAAACTGCGTTAATAGATCGGCTAACATTAGAGGCGAAAGTAATCATTTGTAACGTACAAAGCGGATTCACGGGAGTCGCGCAGTGGTACGCGATCGTTTTTTTTACGCGATGAGTCGAAAAAGCGGCGGAAAAAAGCGCACGTACAAAGACTCGAATAACGAACTCATTTTCCTACAAACTAGGGTGTCTAGCGTGAAGCGTTTTTCTGGTGTTATTTTTGGTTCGCCAGAGTGGTTTCGTACGAAAAAAATGGGGCGGCGATTGGGGGACGTCGACGAATTTCCACCCACGTCATCCGAAAGTTACGTATCGCTTTCACGATTTCTGAGAGGTCTCGTAATTGATAGTCGGGCGACGAGCTGCATCACGAGGACTTTTAATTCGATCAGCGGTCAGCGCCGCGTCATTTTTCAGACGACGCGAAAGGTGGCAACAAAAGTCCGTTTCAATGTACTTTTTCGTTTTGCAAATATTCAACAGAAATCGGTGTATGCTGTAAATTCAGATTATGAAAATTACGATATACGTGTAATTAAGTTGCCTTAATGTTTTACGAAATTTTTCATATAAATGTGAATTTCCGACTGTTTCGAATCAGATAAGTATCGAACAGAACTAACAAAACTACAAAATTTTACTTAAGAAATGTAAAATTCCGATTGTTTCGAATACAACAAGTATCGACATCTTTTTTCGGAAAATTTTTTTAGAAGATTTTATATATTTTACACAATTTATAGTGTAGATTTCGAGGTACAAACTAACAATTTAAAAACAATTATTGGAACTTCCAAGAATGTTTCCCATTTGGTATGGTAATTTTTCATAGACCATCGAGTAAATAGTTTACACCGTTATCATTACGGTACAAGTGTAAATTTCAAACTTTGGTATATTAAATTCATTTAATATACCAAATACATATATTTAATATACCAGATACATGTTTATTAAATTTAATACAGTTTTGTAAAAAGAATATACGTATATTATAATTAATATATTTAATAATCGTGCATTAAATTTAAAATACAAGTATATCACATTTAATTTGCGGTATATGAAATGAATTTACAATACATTTTCGAAATTGGATTCCAAACATTATCTTAATTTTGTGGAACTTTTTTTAGTAGTATATCCCATTATCTGCTGAAAGTTCTGAAGTTGGTATAATACAATTTAGATTAAATCCACCAAATTTTGTCGAGCATTTTCCGCGGTGTAATTTGAGCTAAACTTCTGTTTCGAAAGCGCGGATTTCTGGTGGCGAATCGCGCAGCCACTCGGCCGGAGTGCATAAAACGTGCGAATGAAATATTAGTTGTGCTCACCATAGGTCGATGCACGTCCCAGAAGGCTCTTTCTTGGCTGTCTAAAACCTTTCTCTCCAGTTTGTCTCGCTTCTTATCTACTTTATTTTGAGCTTCGGCTTGCATGTAAATAAATTCCCATTTGCGCGAAAACATTTTCTGTAACCTCGCGAGGTTATCCGCTTCGTAGTCCGCCAATTCCAGCCTCGTTTTGTTCTGCATTGTCCTCTTACACAAATACACGGCTGAAAACAAGTCAAAATCATTACGACAGATCGACGCGTTATATCGCGCAGAAATAAGAAAAAATGGCCGCGAAACACGCGACTGTTTAAAGCGTAGAGATATCCGTCGATCTGTGGTGTTCACACGTGTCTATACACTAATTTTAGTGATCGGCGTTTCATCGTCCTTACACTTCGCGATTAAATCAGCCACAATTAATGGTCAAGTTTGACCGGCTTAGATCGACGGAACGTGTAATTATCCGCGAAATCACGGCATCAATAATTCCGCAAACCTACGACACTCGGAATCCATCCCTGAAACACATCTACCGGCGATAGCGCGCCATTATGAATAAGTTACACGAGAGAAATAGATCGTTGGAATTACTATCTGCATCGTTAATTAAAGATCTTTCGACAACGAGATGCGGTGGGATCAGAATCGGATGAAATTTATGAAAATCTGAAGTAATTTACAGATGAATCTGTGACATGTTGTAGGGTCGTTAGATGGTGTTTGATTTCAATCAATAAAGTACTTTGTCCTGAATTGGGATTTACAAGGGATATAAATCAGGATTTGACGAATCTAATGAGAGTAACAAAACTAACAAAACTAACGAAACTAACACAATTAACGAAATTAATAAAAGTATAATAAAACAAAATTAACAAAACTAACAAAATTCATAAAATTAACAAAACTTTATCAATTTATAATCTTTATTCCCAATTTAAAAAATACTCTCATTCGAAAAATCTATTTTCAGTGATATTGTATTTTCTTAAATTTCAATTTAAACGGTCTTGTTTTACATTTCAGTTTGCAATAAATATTTTGTTCAAACATACTTCAAATACGTATTTTAGCAATGACATTTTAAATTTATTTTAAAACTCAGTATTTCAAATGCCAGTGCCTGTCATTTACAAAAGAAAACCTCATCCCTCGACTGTCTTCGACAGTAAAACCTTGCTCTCGATTGTCTATACCCCAACCTCGTTGTTTATTATTTGTTTACCTCTCATTCCGTCGACTGTAAAGCAATACAGGCTGTACTTTAATATTTACAGTCTTACGTGTAATATTTGCACTCCATTTCTCCCGCTCTAGACTGCAAAATCTATTTCCCGCGTTGAACGATTTCCGGTGTAGCGCAGCGCGAGTTCGACTTCAAATTCTTCGACACGTTTCCGCGTGGCCGCGAGCGAGCGCGAAGTTTCGTTATTTTGCAAGTTGCCGCGCACTTGGCGGGCAAACAAATTGCATTCCCGCGGCAAAGTCTGCCGCCAACTCGCGCGTAAACTTGATAATGCTTTTTTCCGATTAATCGCATTCGATGCGGAACGTTCCAATTTTAATTGTACGCCGAGAAAAATGTTCTGTTACATTCCACAAATTACCGTGGATTTCACCATTTTCTCTGATCATCGTGAGAAATTTACTGAAGTTATGAAAACAGTTTTGCGAATACGGAAAAAGAAAAGTTTTAATTTAAAACACTTCTAGACTAAGAGAGGAAACGTTTGTGCGAGTTTTCCAAATAAAATGTTTTATTTGTTTTTACTGCTTTTTTTACTACGGAGATAATACCATATATTTTTCTCAGTGAATTGCAAAAAGAAATGTATTATTTTAAAACACTTCCGCCTCAGTTGTTAAAACGTTAGGAGTGTTTTCCATTATAGAAAGATAGGTTAAAATTTAAAACACCTGAAAACGTTTTAAAAGGGGGGAAAAGTGTTTTAAAATAAGACACCTTTTTACAGTGAGAAAGAAATCGTCACTGAATTTTTTTTCGATACAATTTTTTTGAAATTACCATAGTCTGTGTTCTCCGGTTCCCAGGTGTTGGATGGCCAAAAATACGGCGACTGAAACCTATAAAACGTGTTGTCGTTTTTGACCGTCAGAAAATGGTCATCGATTGGGAAGAAGTACCCGTGAGCCGCCATTAGATGCGCGACATGAAGAGCCTCTGAAAAAGAATCTAATATAGTGCGACGGCATTGAGGCGGCGCGATTAACAAAGCGCGACACGCAAAAGCCGGCGGAAAAATTGGCCGCGATAAATTATGCATGACGATTTTTGGTATCATTAAAATTCGTCCGCGCGACGGTCAATGTTTTATTCAGCGCGAAGTAGGTCGTTCGTTATTAAGGGACGGAGACACAACAAAGAAAACGTTATAACGCAAAGTTTATGAGCTATTTGCGGCATAAACAGTGTGAATTAAAAATGAGAAATCGTCATGGAAGGTAGGCCGAATGTAACAAGACGACCGCGACTAAAAAAAGAATCGCGCGGTTGAAATGGCATCTTGACACAGGTTACGCCCAGAGTGGGTTTTCGGAAGCAATTATGTCGCGGCGAAAAAGTGCGGTGCTACCTTGCTCGTCGATGTCCATGTTTTTTATCATCCACAAGATTAAGTCAGTACCTGAAACAAATTTCGCATCATTATACCAAACTTTCTTCATTGTTTTCTGGCTTTTTGTCCACTTTCTACACTAAGAAAAATGGCTTCTGGATAATGTTGATATACTATACTTCGTTCGGTTCGGAGGATATACTTTGGAATATCTAATTTTTAGATATAACTATAAGAGATTGAGCAAGAAATCTGAGATACTAAGAAATTGTAATCTGTTATGAAATTGTAATCTGTTAAGAAATCTGTTATCGGTGACGCATTTTGTTATTTGAAGTTTGCTCATATCCGCTGAACCAAATAGGTCCAGATTTGACCCAGAGTCAAATAAATGATGTGGAGCTAGATTAGGATCGCAAAATGATCAGTTCCTTCACTGTTAAAAATTGCAGAAGTCCAATTACGATACATGCACTGTAAAATGGAATTAACACTAGAACGTCTGAGCAAAAAATCATGACCATCGGTGAGATTTGAACTCAAATCTTATGCCGAGTCTGGAGGTATCACCACTCGGCCACAATCGTAGTCTATAGTAAATATTACACAAAATAATACTATATATTCGCAATTCGATTACAAATCCATAATCTGGAATTATGGATTTGTAATTCTAAACTGAATTGAAAGCTGGATCTTTTGTTTTCTCCACAACATGGACCCAAACTGAATCAAATCTAGATGTTTTACGATCTCCACAGCCTAGGTCCTGATTATTATGTATTGTTTAAGATGTGTTTCTGGACCTAGGGTGTTGAGCAACGATATGGGTCATATCTGGACCAAATTTGGGTCTACGGTAAGTATTTCTCCAGGTACTGGGGCAAATATCGATCCACATTCAATCAAGTTACTGGCCTACAGACCGTGGAGTCAATCTGGATCCCCGGCTTGGTTTAATGGGCAGTATGCAGAGTTTCGGAATACTCTTCAGACTTGTAGTAGAGAAGCTTCGAATTTCCGAATATTATTTAAAAAAAACCTAAAAGCCTTCGAAATTTTGAACACTTCGAATATTTCGAAGTTTCGAATTTTTAGATCATTTACATCGTTTATGTACAATCATTGTGCATAAATGTGCACAAATTAATTATTTGAATTTCCATGTTTGATTAAAGAAAGTTCAATTTGCGTCTGATTACTTTTCTATGGTTTTAAAATTGGATTCTAATTATGCTTATTGTAAGAAACAACCGTAGTATGCCTTTGTAAATCGTAAACACGTTCAAAGTTGTTAAAACTGTTCCGTCGAAATGGAGAAATAAACTTTTATTACAAAGTTTGCTATTTCTTCAAATTATTAATTGTTTTACCAAAAAAATTCGAAGCTACTAAACATTGCAAGATCCGAAGTTCATAAAATTGCCACCCCTAGAAGTATATGATATGTAGTCTCACGAAGTAAATTATACGAAATAATAAAATCAGAAATACACCCAGTCGAAAAATTCCATTAGGACCGTTCTCTGAGTGTCGTAATCAACTACTTGTCGTAATCAATTTCGTAACCCATGTACGAAATTCCATGTTCGAATTTCATAATAATCCGTAACATCTTTTTTGTATTACGAACTGTTGCGAACTCCCAAAACGGGCAATAACTCCCAACAGATATGACGGTCAATAGATACATAGCTAACGAAAGTAACAATTTAACAAAAATAAACATTCACAAAACTAACGAAATTAACAAAATTTACAAATCTATCAAAATTCATAAAATTAACGAAATTCACAAAACTCACAATAAACTCGCTATACAATTACAATTTATTAACCAGATATCCCTTTCTTAAAAAATGCATGACATTCTATGAAATAATATCCCGGGAAAAAATAAATTGGACATACACGCAAAGAACAGAACATTACTGTCCGCTTTCCCGCCCACCAATGAGTAATGTGCTACGAAAAAAACATCAAAATCATCAATGAGTATTTTCATCGCATCAACCATTCGTGTCAAGCGCAGTACTGAGTATTGCGCTGACACGAATGCTTAATGCGATGAAAATACTCATTAGTGTTTTTTATGTTTTATTCGTAGCACATTACTGATTGGTGCACGGGAAAATGGTCAGTAATGTTCTGTTCTTTGCGGGTACATAAAATGACATTAATAATACCAAAAATGTATGCATTATTTATGTATAATTAATGTATAACTTTTTTCCTGGTATAAAACATTTGTCTCACAAAATTAACAAAACTAAGCAAATTTAAGAAACTAACGAAACTGACTAAATCCTCAAATAGCTATACAATTACAGCTGTTAAAACCAAAAATTTTATCAAATAATACAAGACATTTTTCTCAGTGGCTCACCCGTAAAGACCGATGGAATTTTTGACATGAAACTCTTGACTGTTCTGACCGGCACGCCCGTCGTTTCGTCCATCATTCTTTCTACTATTGACTCCATCTGAAAACCACAAAACAGTGTAATTAGCCGAGATTCATTAAGGTAGTTCTTACACGAAGGGCCGGATATTTATTGCGTCGAACAAAAAGTAAAAAAAATTGTTTAATGTTAATAATTATAAACAAATGAAATCTAAAGATTTGTTAAAATGTGTTTGTTGATAAACTTTCAACTATAATAATTTATTTAAACTTAAACTGCGATTAAGTCAGATAAAACGCAATACTGTTCTCATTTAACTAAATGTTAAAACTTTGAATCCCAGTATTTAATTCCTCAAGACGGTAAAAATCGTTGAAATTTCTGCAAATAAGTTTAATCGCCGTGGATTCTGACATATATTTTTTCAAAGTTTGATCTTTATTTTCACTTTTTGTTTGAACGTCCTTAAGACGTATGGCGTGGCAATTAGCAGAGATTAGGGCGCCACCTTTTTGTACACTATATAATTTGGAGTGTCCTCGGCGCAAGTCACAATGGTGTTGCCGGATGTATACGTAGGCATTTCTCGTCTAGTGTTTTCCTGTTTTGTGTTAGACTCGGCGGCTCTTATTTCGGTTTGTTCCGAGCTTCCTTCTACGCCATTGCTGTCTGCCGGCTTTCGCCTGCGGCAGTTGGACTTTTCGGTACTCATGGTTACCATTTCCGCGTTAAGTGTAGGACATCATCAAGAACCTGGAAACAAACGGAGACCCGCATTTATCTCTTTTGAACCAGTTACGAATCTTTTACGTTGAAATCCGTTTACGTGTCGAGATTAGAAAATAAGTTGCCATCAGAAGAGGAAGAAGACAAATTAGAAATGTCGTCAGAGATTTCGGGGCTTGCAAATTGGATTTCGTAAATTACTTGGCAACTTCTCAAGTAAGAACGAATCCGTGGTTGAAAAAAGTACATTAGCTCCGGTACTCTAAAAAAATTATTTAAAACAAATGGAAATGTACATTTGAAGTTGATTTTAAACCTAAACATTTTCAATTCTCATATGAGCTAACGCATTTTGGGTTCTTTTGGAAAGTTATATCTCATCTTCCAATTTGTTCAAGTGTATTGCTTTTCCGAAGAGAAAATCAGTGATGAAGGAAACGCGAATTTAAGTAACACCAACTCCAACGACAACAGTTTCAGAGTTGAATTTACTTCAGGAACGCTGCAATCTTTGCGTTATAAGTTACTTCGTTGCGAAGTTAATTTTGCTTCCACTGCCCCATTTGGAAAGGTTAAGCAAACGTCGTCCTTTTCTCCGTGTAATATCTACCCATTGCGATGTCGAATTTTACAACAAATGCGGGTAAATGTTGTTCTTCTACCTGAACAAGGCAGTGTTCAGAATCACAACTCGCGAAAAGACACTTTGTTGAACTTAATAGTAAAACGGAGGAAGAAGTCGAGGACGACGATTTCGAGTTTTTCTTCGAACAACTTTTTCTCGTGATAAAACGCTCCAAGATTTTCGCGGCAATTCGGAAAGTGTGTCACACTGTAATAAAAAATGTAATATTACATGATGCTAGTCGTTATGTACAGCGATTTGGTAAGTAATATCGAGGTTCCGATTTGGGTTAAAATGTTCCGACACAATTGGTAAATCGAATTCAATTACAGTTTAAAGTATTTATGTGATTTTTCGTTAAATCACATTTACAGAGTTCCTTATTTTTCGTACGTAAAATTTCGTAGAAATGCAGTCTGAACATCGTAAAAAAATTTGTCCATGAACGGACCATGAAATTTGACGACAGTGTCGCGGGTATGTCAGGTCTGTGCGACCAATTTGTCACCGATCGTAAGCTGATTTTAGTAACCGAGCGGACGAAGACGTTGCGTTTCACGAAACGTTAACGTTTACGTTCGGTGAAAATAGCGCGCGGTGAAAAATCGCCGCGCGTTTTCCCATAATATTGATTTTGTGCGCTTTGTGTGCCGCTGGTCATTAGTCTCAGAACGCTCGGAATATAATTTGCGATCTTTGCGGGCGAACAAAAGGGGTCGTTATAACACGACGTTTGCGGCGCGCGAAAGTTATTAAAACAGTTTCCGCGAGAGTCGCCCGTTCGCGCGATTTCTCCGACAGGTTTTAGGAGAATCGCGTGGCGAGAGCGCTGTTTTAGAATTCAGTGTAATTTCGGGTGAAAATTGTGGTATGATTACGGCTCTTGTTCGTGTACACAATTATTTTATACCGTATTTGATTATTAAACCACTGCGGAACAGGCAAACATTTTGAAAACCACTGAACAATTGTGAGAAACTTTGATAAAGATTGTCAATGTTACTATTTAGAGATTTTAGGTATAGGAAATTTTTTTTTAATTTTTTTCATTCAAAAAGATATCAAACGTCAAAGATTTTCAGAAATTGTAAATCTACTGTAATTTTTTTCAATTTTCTTTTGAAATTATGAAGTGCGAAATTTGAAAAAATTATAACGATATATAAATTATAATAATTACTTTTACTATTTTGCTATTCAGATAATGTGCTATTTTGTAGAAAAGCATCTGGTTATTATTTCGAGACGAACGAGCAAACCAAAGTATGAAAGAAAAGCATTGTATTTCTCTTGTCGAAATATCTCGATTTTGAATAATTGATTAAGAAAACATTCCTCCAAGTCCATTGAAAATCTGGACAATTGATATTACATGTGAAAAGCTGGGTGACTCGCATCATTACCCAGTTGAATGCATACATTTGAATTGTTCGATTTTTGGTTGCATTGCAGGAAATGTGCATTCGAACATTTGAATTTTACGTCAAATAGTGTATTCAGTAATCATTTGACTTAACAAACGACCCAAAATCAACATTCCTCTACAATTTCTAAATAAAATATAATTCATTCTCTTTTCCTACCAGGAACAGAATGAATTATTTTCAATCCATACACGTTCAGACTTTTAAATATTGAAATTTCATCTTTTAAATACTCAAATTCAATTTTTCAATTCCAAAATTCACTTTAATTAAATTCCTCCTACGATTCCTGAATTAAAAATTTTCCGATATCTTCGTAAAATCGTAAATTGAAATTTAAAAGAAGTCGACAAATCAAATCGACCGAAATCGAAAGATCTGACTTCCGACCTCGACATACGAACACATCAGAGCAAATGGCTAATCAATGCATCTTATACCTCGCAATTGCTCGTAATGGCGAAGAATCATAAAGTCACATTTACGTAATCGTTTTCCTATTTTTCCGAGCAGCTGTTTATTTTTTACGGCGAACGTTCCACCGTCTCTCCTTCTCGCGTATTCTCCCCCATTGAATTATGCCGTGATTCAAATAAAACGTCGCCGTGTCGTAATGGATAAATAAATAACAACCGCGCGTTGCGATCGCGCGAAACGTAAACGCAGCCGCAATTCTACGCGTAAGGAAAAGGTCCCGGTTAATGTTCGTCTAAAGAAAATGTGATACAGATTTTCCCGTGATTATATAAATTATCACGAAAAACTGTACTTAAAGTTTTAAAGCAAGTCAGTTGTTCTGTTGAAAATGTACATAAATTACTTTTATAATTTCTTTAGGTAATATTCGATCAAGAAGTTTGCAAGTCTTTTTTATCGCGAAAAATATTTCTTTGTCGAACACTAATTTGCAGATTTTATGCAACTTATGTTCGCATAATCATGCAAAAGATTTATACAAATTAATCATAACAATGCTGGGTTAGCTCAATGCTTTATGTAAATCATTTGAGTTAACTGTTTACTCAACGTGTATATACAATGCATGTATAATGTTGGCTACGAGGATCATATTTTACTATTCAACTTAAGGTAAAGTTTATTAGTATAAAAGTGATAATAAAGTAAACCATAACGTTTTTACTGTTCGTAAACATCCAAGAGTTATGACTATTTTACTCTTAACTTACAAATTGTTAATAAGAACGTTCACTTGTCACCCATTTGTGACAACTTTATTAACATCCTATTTTTTAATATTTCAATTGAATGCATTTTTTCGATTAACATCAAAATTTACTCCCGTAAGGTTATGATTTAAGCTAATAAATATGCAAACGTCCATTTATTAGCTATTTAGAAAACCTTATTTATCAGACGATCTAATTACTTTAAAACAATCAGAAATAGTTAAAATTTGAGTCTATCATTCACTCCCTCTCTCGGTTCGATATCCTCACAGTGAGCGAATCGGCCTCCGTTATTTCAATCGCGCGCAAAAACGCACAGCCACTTAAATATTTGCACGTAAACCTCTATTAAACATAATCGAATCGCGCGTCCGGCTTTTACCGCGTCTTTCAAAAAAAAACCGCGATAATCGAGTTGCCGTTTCGGCCACGTCACATTGTGTGGAAATATATCCTTATGAAGTGGCACTTGCGTCACGTGTAATGTGATTTATTTTAATTACCGTGCGCGCTGTTTTTACACTGAAAAGGCTATTTGAATTTCACGCAAAGCCGTCGGTGGATCAGCCTGGCGCTTTTGTTTGTTTCGCATTAAGGCGCTCCTTACGGTACCGCCGGGTCCAAAAGTTTCGCGTTTTCATTACACTTTCCGCGCATAAACAACGGTTAATTAAAATCGTCTCAAAATGACGAGATCCGTCAGCATTCGAGGCTCCACTTTCACGTTGAGTTTTTGAAAAAAATGCGAGGAAACAAAAGCGTGGCTGATATTGTTAGATAGTGGGTACAATGCAGTAACCAAGGCAGAAAACCTTCAGAGAAATGTTTAGCTGATTTAATTAAAATATTTAGCTAACGTGGCTATAACTAAAATGTTTGGTTGGGGCAACCAAATTTTTATTAATTTAAGGCCGAAAGCCATGCAAACCTTACAAATAAAAAAAAACTTATTATACAATTAATTTATACCCAAAAAGGCGAAAATGAAAACAAATTTGGAAACTAGTTTGACTTAAGATTTCGGTGATTTTCTACCTTATTTAAATATAATAAGTAATTGGAAATTTTAATTCATTACACTTATTTATTTTGTCGAAATGTTTAATTTTACCCAAACATTTGTCTGAACGAAGATTTTGAATCACCAACTTTGAACCATTAATGCCTCGCAATTAACGAACGAACGATTCAAACATCATTAAAATCAGACAGACTCGATTTAAGATTAAGCCCGGAGATTCGTGCAAAAAACGCAATCGTTAATGAACGATTAGTCGTACGCGATTCAATTATCCAGTTGCGCGCGAAACAAGAATAACATTACGAAAGCGTCAGCGACGTGCGAAGCTTCCCGGATATCCTGTGCAGTTTGCTCATCCCGAGAATATTTAAATTCACCTCGGCAACTTTTTCAAATGGTCCCACTTTTTCAAATGGGTAGGGGAATAAGCCAATGGTGTTTGAGATCGGCAAAAGTTCGTGCGTCGCCGGTAAGTTGCGCTGCACGAACGAAACTTTTCGGCACAAAGCACCTGAAAGGTTCGAGTTTGGCATGGGTCTTGCGACAGCGAAGACGTATTAGTTTCAAATTGAGTCGCGACGTTTTTACGAGATAACATTCAACGCAATTAGTGCACTCATTGCGAATCTTTGAACGTCGCTCCGGAAACAATTCAATTGCCGGGGCAATTGTAAGACGACAATTGACTGATAGAAGTTTAGTTATTTTGCAGGCTCAAGTCGTTTGCAGTATGATGTAGGGATTGTGATTGATGTCGCTCGGTAAAGTTTGAGGAAAGAGTGTAAGAAATAGAAATTATATTTATTATCATATGACCTATCACATTTCAGATTCGTGATAATTTATCATGGTTGTCTATGATTTATAATGATTCAGCATGAAGCATTATAAGATTTGTCATGATTTCCTTATAATTTTCTGTGATTTTCTATGATTTATCATGGTTTTGTAGGAAATCGTAAGAGAAAATCATAACGTATCATCGCAAATCCTTGGAAAAAGTGACAAATCACAGAAAAACATGACAATTCTGATGACTCCTGCCATCGACTGAGATTTGCCAAGATTTTATATGTCCTTGCTAAATCATGTCCTCTCATGATTTAGCAAGATTTACTATGATTTTCTACCATGTGTTATGATTTTGTATGATTTGTCATTATTTACCATGATGTCGTATGATTTACACACCGAACCATTATTATCTATGATAACTGATGCAAACGTACACCCCTTTAATAAAACATTATAATAAACCAGATACGAAATTTCTTGATGTATTGTAGCAGTGCTACAAAAATTATGCTACAAAGCTTCCATAATTCATCGAATTTTATATACGATTCCTTTTTCTTGGGCGATCTTGCCAGAAACCTTAACGAGAGATCGTTATCCTTTTACACTGTAACATCGTCACATTTTTGCATTATCATCTCCAACTTTCAATTTAAATTGTCACAACTGCAACATTTTAACACTGCAATATCAGCCTGTCGAAATTGCGATTTATGTTATGATTCTTCTTACGATATGACCTTCCGACTGTAATTAAAAGTTGGGATGATTAGCATCTCATAAAACGTACACAAGCGCGTATCTTAACGAGATCGTCCGTCGTTCCTCAACAAATCATTAAGAAGGTTATTGAGTTCGGCTGATAAACCTGGAGATGAGTGTTTATACGTGACGGTTCAATGTGGAGGAATAATTGACGAGGAAAGCGGATTGAGGGGTCTGTCGGAGTCCCCTCGCGTCGTCCCGCGAATATTTTATCTCGAAGTAGAGGCCCGCTAACGCGCTTATCATATGCCACTATTACCCTTCCAATATCCCTTAATTTGGCCAACCTAGGCCCGCGACAATTTTTTTCACTCAAAGTACAAAGGTCGACGTCTTCATCTGACGTTTCTGAAAGAGACGCCACTTTTTCCAGTCTACTTAACGCTGGATCAAAGTGACACTGGAATCATCTAGATTAGTTTCGAGGACCAGTAAAGACGAGGCTTGGGTATTTGAGGTACTTTGGCAGAGAAGAGTGGTTCTACTGTCAAAGTGGACATTCTAGACTGAAAAAAGTTCCAATTGGAATTCCTGAAATTAGTGAAAGAAATTGTCTGATTTTCTGTGGCAATTTTTTTAGATCAAACTAAATTTACTTTGACTCTAGGCAAAATTGTCAAAAAGTATATATGGTTGGGAATACTGAATATTTTCTTGTTTTCATACTACTTATTGACTAAGTACTCTGAAAAGTAGGCCCAGATTTAACTTAGGTCTTATCAATGAAAAAACTCATAGAAAATTTCCATTTAGTTTAAGAATACAAGTTTCTTCGGAAAGTTCCATTTAAATCAACAGAAATACTTTCTCCTCAAATCAAATTATTTTTATTTTTATCTACTTCTTCAAGTGCTGAAACAAATAATACTCTTTCAGTAGTAGTTGACAAGGATTTTACTGTTGTAAACAGAAAAATGAATTGGATATCCCACCAGAATTTCTTCATCTCGTATTTAATACCTTTGCTCTTTAAACAGGAATATTCAATACCACTTACCTACATCTCTCTCTACATCTATACATTCGAGAGATACTTCTAAAATTCATAAAAATCTATTTCTCCGCAACAGTCCCATTTTCATTTCTCCCAAAAATCGCGAATTTTCACTCTCAAGTTCGACCACATCCATCCTTCCAGTTTTCAAGATAAGCTTCGAACTGTCGAATATCTGCCTTCGAAGCTCCCGCCGGCTAATCCGAAATGATGATCATGCCTTTTTACGGCTGCGACTAAAGCTGCCGTTTCCTCGGGAAACGTATGCGCAAATGTCCGAAGCCATCGCTCGGACTTACGTTCGCAAGATTTCCTCGCTGGCAGCACCATTAAAAAGGTCTATCAGGCGCTTCGCCGCGGCGGATGGAGCGCTTTATTGTATAATTCCGGCAGGCGTGCCTTCCGCCCGACTATTGATTAAAAGCGCGGAAAACGCTCGCTAAACTATTTTTCATAAATATTCCAGCGATTGCTGCCGCGGGCATGAATTCGAGATGGCGTTGACTTTGAGACAATTTTTGCGCAGACTTTCGCGCGAAATTAATTCCGCCGATGTAATATCGAGCGGACGTTTGTTCGTGACGCGCTGATGACGGCGCAAAGCGCGCGTTTTCTTGAACCAGTGCTGCAGCGATGGCTTTTAATTAATAGTATAAAATCGCGCGCGACAAAATGTCCGCGTAATAGGGCGTCGCGCTTTCCATTAACGCGCGCAAATTTCGATCAAACTTTTTTGCCCGCGCGCATAATCGAAACGCCAAACAATCCCGTGGAACTCCGGACGAGCCGTCGCCGGGCAATAATTGCTTTTTTTCGCTGATTGCAGTTTTTCCTGCGCCGCGGGGGTTGACGCGCCGTCTTGCCGCTAACCGATGTTTAATTTGGAATTACATTTTGTAACGCCAACATCAATGCCGGCTTAGTGTAATCGCGTTCCGATTAACGGAGCGCTTTATAGTCGTGGCCTGGCGGAATTGCGTAGCGACGCGGATTGAGGCGAGGCTCTTCATCTTGGAGACCGTTTTCGAGACGCGGACATTTAGTCAATTCTTGTGAGGGAATCGAGTTGTATTTTGCGTTTTGACAGGGTGATAAATAATTTATGTTTGATTGGAAAAATGATTCTGAAATTTGCTACGTTTAGTGGGAATTTTTAGTGGGAATAAATGTATAATATAATAAGTTCTTAGATAATGTAGTGGTATTCACTAGATGGTCTATGAAAATTTAGTGTGGCAAGTGGAAAAACCGTTTTCACATATTATTAACATCAAAGTATCATTTTACGAAATGAAAATAGACGAACTGAATAGAGTTGGATTTTATGTTAACTATTTTAATAATCTGAAGTATACATTGATTTTTCAATTGAATTTGACATTTAAGTATTGACATTTAAGCAATACTTGATAATAATCGATAGGAAGATTTTGAAGTTTAAAGGATGAGTTGCATTATTAATCACAGTAGCGCTGAGTTGGTTGAATTCAAAATACGTTTATAACGAGATACTTTTATGAGCTAAAGAGTCTTTATTCGATAACGGGGCTATTATCAATCCACTAAAAAGTCTTCAAGTCTATTTTGTCTAATTTGAGAATTAATAAATATATTGTGTATTCATGTTAATAAAAGAATAGACGAATCTATATAATATTTCATTGCCATATGCAACTTTTTGAGTTAACTTTTAACATATTACATTTACCGGTTAACAAACAATAACGTTTTTATAACACAAACTTATATACATACTGTTTTTTATGAAAACAAGAAGCAATAATTACTAATTTCATTTCCATTTTAACAAATTAAAACGAAATAACGACTGATTAGTCAAATTTAATTTGAAAGATATATACAAAATCAAATAACATAAATTCGATATAAGAGTATTGTAGCAAATTGAGCTTGATAAAAAAATAACAAATAATGCACAAATTATCTATTTTGTATTATGAGGAATAGATCTATAAACAATTTATGTGATATCCACAGCCTATTTTCTAAATAAACGATTCAATAATTGGAATTATCTAGTTAAAAAATTTGTAATTTGATCGATGACAATGTGTTAAAAAAGAGGCAAAAAGAATACTTTTTTCTGAATTTCTTACTGCAACTTAATATACATTTAGATAAATTACAAATTTAACGTCATTTGATAACACATATGAAGTAATGATAATTTCTTTCAATCATTAAATTCAATTTTTGCAATATTTGCCTTTTTATTAATCAATTTGACCACTGAAACCAGATAAATACTCTTAAATCAAGTACATACTATTTTTGATCGTTTAAATGACCGCGATTTTAATTATCCCTAATTAATAGTAACAATGCCACGATCACTAACAATTTCAACATCCACATAGCTTCACCGACTCAATTACGCATGTTTCAAAAATTTACAGTGACCGTCCAATCTACCTCTCCACGCGTTCATTTATCCCAGAAAAGATAATTACGCAAATTGTTCGAATCAGCAAGTTTAAAACGGGAACATTAATCTCGTGATGGTTATTTTTCGTCCAGTCCAGAACTCTACAAAACTACTTGAAAATTATTCAGCAGTTCCCAACTACTCCAAAACAACTCACAACAATACTTACATTTTTGCCTTTCCCCGACGAACTAATGATTCCCCACTGACGATTAAAACGTTATCGATTTGCCCTAAAATTACAGAACCATTCCCACGTACATTTCCCACCCAATGCCACTGCTTTTGCACTGCACAATCCTCTTTGCTCGTCGTCCACGGCGATTCGCCGATTCGACGACCGAATTCCGCGAGGCTCTGTCTCGCAAAGCTGTCGAGAATTCGTCCGTCGTCGTCGGCTTTTCCATTAATTGCTCGGAAATTTTTCCCCGGAAGCGTACAATTTGTCCTGGCTGGATAAATTCGATCGATCGACGGTTAACTCGATTGCTGTGCCGCTGCGCAATTGCCACTTTGTTATTTAGAACCGGCATTGCAATTGTAAATAAAATTACGCGCGTCGATTCACGGGATAATTAGCATCTTTCTAAAAAGTTCGCGTAGATTGGTCGGACGAAAGGTTCGCTTTTCGCGATACTGATTTCCGATTTTAAGGAGGTTCTGTCATAGAGTTTCGTGATTTGTGAGTTTCAATTATCGAATAATAGTCCGGGTAGAAAGAACATTTTCTACGATGGCTCTGAAAAACTCTGAAAATGTTTGAAAAAGAGTTGACGTATTTTTGAGAGTTACAGATTTTTCCAAGACTCGAAGAAAATACAAAGTAGGGACTGTCTGAGTGTTTTCAGATACATTCAAACTTTTTCAGAGATTTTATTATCATAAATAAGAAAATGTGAAATCCTCCTCGACACAAAGATGGAGTCATATTACACTTTTTTGGTTATGTTTCCCACATTAGTTTCCGAATTCAGAAAGGTTGTGAAAATTGTAAGCTTGTTTTTCAATCAAGCAATTGCTTCTAACTTTTTTATTACAGTATTTTTAATAAAAAAAACACATTTCCGATTTGAACTTCGCGCGGTTTATACGTCTGGCGACGTTGTGATCTCTTGAGCCAGTCATGCTGAGTGTTCATAAAAAAGCTTTCAAATGTAATTTCTGATTTATCGTAAACGGTACGGTAAATCACCTTCCACGATCCCCAGTTTATTCGTTATATTATGGAGTAAGTTAAATTAGTTTTTCTTTGAAATCTTTTTGGTAAACAAAAAGTTATTGCATAAAACGTACCGTTTGCGTATAAGTTTTTTATAGCTCTTACATATTTTCATGCAACTTTGATTCGAAAATGTTTCAACTTATAGACAGTAGATCTGTTTAAACATTTGCATCATTGTCTAACATTGCTTAAACTATTTGCCCGCAAAGTTTCATTAAATTACATTGAACTTCGCAGGTTTAAGTTCAATCCCGGGAGAGGGATGTTTTTTTAGAGGAGAAATATTTCCAAAAAAATTCCAACACATATTTCAAACATTTCCAAACATTTATTTAATCTTTTATCGATTTTATAAGTTATTTTTAAAGTGATCAAAACGTTCGTACAATGTTTCCATATCTAAAAAAATACTATTTTAAGAGTGAATAACCGTTCAAGGACCTTCCTAAACGTTACTGAAACCTCTGTACAACGTTCATCAAAGCCTTATTAAACTTTTCTTTCCTATCGGGAACCACTTTAATTGCGAAAGTTCGTAAAGTCTATCCTAAACCCGCATCGCGGCAGATCGTATGTGAAAAATATGATTCGCGGGGCAAATCTTGAGAAATGCGAGGAACGCGTGCGTTGCTGCAAAAATGAAATGATATTTCATTCTATTCCGCGATTCCGCGCGGATAAATCCCCGGGGATTTATATTTTTAAAGGCAAATTTCGCCTCCGATCTGCCGACTCTTGATGGCATTTTTCCGACGTTTGCCTCGCAGGAGACGGCGCGAAATTTATGCGTATAATAATGCGAATTTGTTCAAAGCGAGCGAAGGACGAAACGAACGACGAGCGAGCTGAAACGCTGTCTTTAAGTAGTTTACCGTCCTTTACGTCACCTTATGAATGCTCGCGTTATGGCGAGTGGAAATAACTATTAATTGGCATTAAGGGCGGGTTAAAAATACCCGGCAATTCGAATTTATGTTTGTTTGTATTCATAATTGATACGTGCAAGATTGCGCCAATTACTGGACACGCAAACATGGCAGCAAAATGTCACGACTATAAACGTGGAACATTTTCTTTAATTCATGTGCAGCGAAAGCATGTAACGTGATACATTTTAATTCAAGACCTACCGATCGAACGCCGAATCGACCAATGGCATTCGAGCAAAGTTTCGAAATCGCACGCCACATTCTCGATTTTGCGGGGTGCATCTTTTGTGCGGATGCATTATTGATCATTGCTGTTATTATGCTGGCGAGAAACTGACGGTCGAAAGTGCGGATTACTGTGCAGGCCGAATTCAAGGATAATTGCGTTATCAAGTCAGGTGTGCGCAACATATCCAAAATCCGCGATTGTAAACCCATAAACATCAATCAATGAGCGTAGTACAGTTAGCCGCGAGGAACAATACAACAATTTTCTGCCCGATAACTTGTCATAAATACTTGTCTGTCTAATTATAATCACACGTGCAATTAATCGAATTAGGCTCAGACGAATCCGATTTGGGCATCGTAATTGTGCAGATCTTTGGTTTTGCTTGTAGAAATAAATTTTTTGAAGATTTGTGAAAATTTATGCGAAAAATTACTAATTATAATTATTATACTAATTTTGAGATCTTTTAAGAATTTTTTGAAATATGTTGAAAATGCTGCCTTTTCACAATTTTGAAAATGTTCACATCTGAGTCTGTCAGGTTTTTATAGTTTTTCAGGAGATTCAAGGGTTTGCAAAGGTTTTCAGGGATTTTACAGCATTTTTCGAGGTTATAATTTAGATTATTATTATTATTATTATTAATATATAAATAGTATCAAATAATTGTTTTAACAATTATTGGATTAATCCTTAAAATTATTTCAAAAATAACCCACAAATGGATTCTTCTCCTTCTCGACCACTTTCCCCTAAATCTATATTTTATGAACCACATCGTAAAATCAGCTAACCGATTTTTAAACGCAACGAAATATACGAACTGAACATTGTTAAGATAACGAGATACATAGTTTCTTCAACGTCTCATTTTTCTCCGTATAACGACAGCGTTTGCGACGCCCCGATTGTATAGCCAAATTTATTAGCGACCGTTAGTTATCCCCAGGAATTATTACAGCGAAAGAAATGAGCCGTCCGGCAACACGTGGAAAATAATATTTCCAATTGTACTCGAGGGTGCGATTGCGAAAAGAAAAGTTCGCCCATAAATTGGCGGCGCATTTTCATAATTCTGAGCGATACTCGATGTAGTGTCGCTTCGGGGCGCAATGAAAATTAATGCGAAAACAAACGAGTCGTTCAGTTTCATTGAAAAAACGACTAGCGGACGCTCGTTCCAGTGATAGTGTCGCGGTATAGTTTGACACTTAAGGGTGGAAACAGCGGCGCCATCTGGCCAATGAATCGACGCGCCGACTGTGCCATTGTGTTGTAAATTAGAGAGCTTAAGTTAGCGTGCAATCAAATCGGCATATTAACGTCGCGAACGTCTTTTCGCGTAACTTAAACTCCGCGCCAAAGTTATCGTTGAGAGTCCTGTTTCGGCGAGACTTTTTTATCTTAAATTGCGCGGGAATTCGGGAATCCTCTTCACGCTCCATTTTATGTGAAGAAATTTAACGAAAGTGAAATTCGAGGAAATTGTTGGAGTTTTGAGGCTGCGAGAAATTGAAAGAAATTTGTAAAACTGACGTTTTGGAAAAAGTGCAAATGTGCTGATGTTAAAGTGAACAGTCTTTAGTTATTGCTTCATAGTTTTAGTTTGATTTTTTCTTGATAAAATAAGAATAAAATTAATTGCAAACATTTTTTTACATTTATTAGCTAATTCTAATGTTAGAAACAAAAAGGAAACATAATGAAACTTTGAATTTTGATTCCTATTTTAATTATTTTATTTCCCAAATTTCCATATTACAAATGTGTTTTTCGAAATTTAGCATCAAATATCTAAGCTTTCTTGTGGTCAGATTACTTGAAAATTTGGCAAATGAAATATTAGCCTCGTAATATCCCAGATTTTAAAATGCCATCGAATTCTCACCATTCAAAACTTAATGTTTCATATTTATAGTTTTTGTCCAGGAACTGTCCGGTTTTTACAACCCGCGGGCAATAATAATCAATAATCGTATATCCGTCGTTGCATAAAAGTCTTTTTCCTCATAAAGCCTGTTTACGTTGTTTCCATTGAATCCAGCGAAAAGAGCGTTCTCCGATGACAAGCGTATTGTCTTCTCTTTGACTAATCAAATTTATTGTCTGCGACAAATGATCACAAATGTGATATGATCGCTAATTGTACTGTAATACGTGGATTCTCTGGTGAAAGAATGAAACAAGTGAGACGCGAGATGAGGAATCGCGTTCGGAGAAAAAGAGAAGGCAAACAGTATTGATTACCGACCCACAACCATGTTTCTATACACATGTCTACTTTGCTACCCTCCCACCTATTGACCCACCTAGTCTCGAAATAAAAGACAAGAATTCCATCTTCTGCCGGCAATTCCGTATTTTCATTTCAAACAATGCAACAATATTTATCCGAAAAGACGCTAATCCGTCTTGCTGAATTATTTGCAATTAACTCCATACAGAAATAAACAACGGCGAAACAGAAATACGGATTCTCGTTGTTCCGAAAAAATGCCGAAAAGAGCGGATAACTGCCAGGTGTTATTTATATAATCTGTTAATGTTTATAGAAAAAAGCTATTTCAGGGTACTGAATTGGTAGCAATGTTTTATACGTTTGTGTCTGATTAATTGGCGCCCGGCAAAATTCATATTCGCAAATGAAATATCGGAATTTCAATATCAGAAAAATGCTGCAGTCATGGCGTTTTGATCTTACATAATTATTGAGATTGTTCTTAACGAGAGCTCTTGAAGCGAGACCCGCTTCAAAAAGAATTTAATGACTTTTAAGGGAAAAGATAATATTGAAATGATCACATCATAAATTTCGCCTTCGTCGAAATTTACACACTGCCAACAATTTTCACACGCGATATGCGTAGAAAAGACATCAGACATTGATTTTTCGCTTCGGAACTTTTTTGGATAAAAAGCCGGATTATTATACACGCGGTGGACATAAATTGAACCATTTTATGAATCCCATAATTCAGGCGCCGAAACACAGGGCTGCGCGAAAGAAAAGAATTTGTCGAAAGTTTCATTTTCGTGAAAGGGTTTAAAATATCGTTCGATGTGCGCAATTTAATGGCGGAAATTGGGATGAGAAAAGTTACGTGGCTGACCGGCAGACTTTATCCTGATTTAGAACTTCGCTCAGACGCTGGTCAGAATGTCTGACCCTGACTTTACAACTAAAGAGCTGCTGATCCGATTCCACTCACGTTCCGATCGACTGTTACGACGTTCAGGATGTAATTAGGAAGACATTATTTTTAATTGCTGATGACATTTGGTCAGCGATTTCGAAACTGATTGGACGTATTCACGTTTGTCAGTAAATACAAACTGTTAGATTCCTCATTGAAGCAAGTGTTTCATTAAAATTTCATAAATTTCCAAGATTTTTTAAAAAATTGCATTAATTTACTAGATTTTCTATAAAATTTAAATATTTCTTAAATTTCATCAAATTTTTAGAAAAATTTTTAATTTCTTAGCTTCCTTAAAAAATGTACTAAACTTCCCAGATTTCTTAGAAAATTTCATAAAATCATCAAGGGAAATTTACTACATCAAAATCTGCTGTCTAGTACAATTCACTGTTAGTCTATTGAATCTTGATGGATTATTTTTCTCAGTGAACCGAATATTCATTCGCTAGATTCCGATATCATTAAATTTTAAAGAGTGCTATAAAAAAGTTGTAATGCGTATTTCCAGCCCCTTTCAAATATTCACTGGTTTCGTGTCTTCAATGACTCGCGGGACTCGGGGAAGAATATTATTCGAATCTATAATTAAATGTGTCACCGGCTAAATTGCTTGCTGACACCGATATTCCCGCGCAAATTAATGTTGGTGATTTCGATAATTATATCGCAATAATGTCAAAATCGTCCGACAGCTCGCCGTTTACACCTTTAAAGCTGAAAACTAGACGAACGGTTTTTTTTAACTTTGAACCTCAAGTTTGCATTATAAATGTCGTTCGTGCAGTTTTAGCCTTTACAAGCGGTCGTAACGTCGGTTGGATAATTTATTTGCAATTGTTTCTTAATCCACAATAATCCCCTCGGACACCGGCGATGATTTGTAGGTAAATTCCACAATAGTTGGAAGAACATTTCAGCTATCCATAGAATGTTGCGTGACATTTGCATAAACCACAGATAATACAGTTATGCCGTTGATAAGCGTCGTCACGGACAATGCGAACTTAAATTTCGAAGGGCATATTATACAATTACGAGCGTTAATTTCAAATTTCCCCGTCATTGTCGTCGATTTTATTCCGTGCGTCGGACTTTTCCGCCCCACTTGGCCGTTCCATTCATAACTCGGGAAAAACGTTAATTACAAGCACACAAAATCTGCGAACTCACAATTACACGCGGAAACTTCCCCTCGAAACCCAATTACGATTGTAATACCGTCTGAACGCGTGAAATAAAATGATAATTATTCATTAGCATTGCATTAATTGAAATCGCGCGCGAAATTAAATTTTTTAGTTGTCTCGGAGACGATGATTAGAATTATTATAGCGGTTAAATATACAAAAATTGAATATGATGATTGCAATTGAAAAACATTTTATTCTTCCACATTTGCTGTGGAACAGAGTTGATTTTGTGAATTTTTAACAAAATTACATATATTTTAGACAATTCGAAGTAAAATATTTTTGCTATTCTACTTTGAATGTTTCAACAATTTCTAATTATACAATTTGTCGAAATATAAAAAAAATCTTTGCTGGAAAGAAAGTCTTAACTGGGATTCGAACCCTTGACCTTGGAAGCAGAAGTTTTACATAAGAAAAACTACTCGTTTAGCAGTTTTACTTAAAGTAAAACTTCTAAACGAGTTTAGAAAGTATAACTTGAGTTTGGTGTTCTTGCAAACTTCTGCGTCGAAGGTCGAGGGTTCGAATCCCACCTATAGTAGTAGACTTTTTACAATGTTCTATCATATACCTTTTCCTACATTTCCAGAAATTGGAATTTTTCTCACAAATAAGTACATTTTAAAAAGCCGATTTCCTGCTCAATTATAAGCGTTTTTCAAGCTAAAAGAATGAACACAAAAGTGTATACAGAGATCATTTATTCCCGATATTACACAATAACCAATTTTTCATTATAATTCCCATTAAACAGGCTCATCTGCTATAAAATCCCCACAAACCGTAGCGATATTAACATCGTTCGCGTTTGTTTAAAAGCGCGTCGAAAACGAGTTTAAGTTGCATAACGCGTTAATTCGGCGACGTGTTTATAACGCGTTCAGCGAAATTGGTAATTACTTCGTTTAGAAACAGCCGTCGTCGATTTAATAACATTACACAGCAATCTATCATTTTCGTCACTTCGATTCCAACGGCACGTCAATTTATGAACGCAGCCACTCTTTGAAGCTTAGATGTAATCAATTTCGGATCCATGTTAATGATTTGATTAACTAAAATACGCTAACGTAAATTTTGCAATGCGATCGATGAACGGCTGGAGCTATTTTAGACGTGGCTAATGCATTTTGAAGTTTTCAATGTAGTTGTTAATTTTAACGGGGATTTCACGCACTGGCGAAATTATTAATCGAGGCGTTACGTAAAAACCCGGCAAATTTGATTAGCAGTCTTAACCGTAAATTCAACGCGGATGATATTAAATGCTGACCAGCCCCGTACGATTATTATTATCGGACTGAGTTATTCGGCGTCCCATTATTAATTAAAGTAAACATACGGAAATAATTTAATCATTCAACATTTCAATTAAATATTTAAACTTAATCATTCCTATTTAAAACCTCACATTGTGAATGATTTTTTTTTAATAATTCAAATATGAAGAATTGCACACTGAGAAAACTAAGTGGGAAGAATCACCACTTAAGTGGTAAAAGTCACCATTTCAAGTGGTAAAGTTTTACTATTTGAAATGGTAACTTAAAATATATTTCATTTACAGTTAATTAACAGTTTGTATTAAAAAATTCTAGTAATGTATCTGGAATGCTAT
>JABFPB010000665.1:5199-33929 GCA_022817645.1 Ceratoteleas bidentatus
ACCTTTCAGCGCGAAACCTTTCGTTCGCGGAAAAAATTAATCCTAGGAGCATCCGATGATTAATTTTTTCCGCGAACAATTTTTCTCAAGAGTTTAGGACTTTTCTCAGGACGAACGTTTCCGCGACGAAAATTAGCGGACCGAAAAACTGTAACTCGTCGTTGTTTCAGCGGGATACTCGGAGGATTCGGACTACACGTCGGACCTAAATTATCCAATGGGACAAGATCCGAATAGTTCTGCCTCGCAGTTCCGAACAGCTGCGAACCAGTTGGCAACACCTCAGCGCTCCCTAGAGACTTCCCGAGAGAACAGCTATGAAAGGGATGACCATCAGGTGAGCGAATCGCGGCTATTTTCGCAATGCCATGAAACTTGCTAAAACCACTTACACGGCTGACGCAAATAGGACGAAAACCCGACGTTTGGGCTGACTTATATTTATGCACGATTAAGCGGTTTTCGCTTGGTCATTTGAACTGCAATTATTTTTGGAACTTAAAAAGGTTTAATTAGAAGAAGTTTTTGTAATTTGTGGATAAAAGAAAATTATATATAAACAACGAAGTTAGAGTAAGATAATTCAGGTTATATGAAGGATTTTACAGTTGAAAGAATTGATTTTGAATCTATTCCAGGTTGTCTGACTCAGCAGACAAAATCGTTTATATAATATTGTAATACTGATCCTCAAACCAAATAAAAAAATAAGCACTAATGATAATATTTATAATTTGGTTTCGTTTGTAGGCTGAGACAAATTCAGAAAAACTCGAAGTACGTAAAATTTGGGATTTCAGATTTATTCACAGTAACAAACATATAATATATGACATATTCTAAATAATGAAAAATTGCGAATTTCTGAACGTTGCAAAGTTTCTCAATCATTTTCGAAGTTTAAATTTGTAGAAGAGAAGAACATTAATAATGCATTGTTGCTGGGTAGCAAGTTTGTTTAATGACAATTTGCGTTTATTTTTTATGTTGATAAACACAACAGTAAATTAATTACTTTCATCTCGCGCCACTTTAGTATAATGAAAAAATTACAGTGCTATATATCAATAACTCGAGTTTGCGAAGGATATTCCTGTACTTTTTGATTAATTTCTTGCGTGATAATGACGCATGTTGCGTTATGTGCAGAACGTGCTTAAGGGGCAATAACGCAGCGTGTGTCATGGACGTTGGATTAAAATGCGGGGTAAAAAAAGGCACTCGTTTTTGTTTCGGCATTCGACTTTTTCTATAGTGCATTATACTGAATAGTTAATTAATCATAATCTTTTTGCACTTAGACAAAATAAAGCAACGATACCTTGTTTCTTTGATGTTTACGACGTATTTTAAGGTTTTAGGATTAGGCTGAAAAATGTCAAGCTAATGAACGCAAAACGAAAATGATTTAAAAAGTAATCTGGTAAGTGGTCTTAAACGCGAGGAAAAAGTCGTTTGAGCGTGAGACAAAGGTTTCTTTAACTAGTTTAAAATCATGTTAAAAACAATCAAGTTCTATAAAAAGATTACAAATGCTTTAAAAACTCGGTTTTCCACATATTATGCTAACACGATTAAAGGGTCCATGCTTTCATCTTTGTTTCCAAAATAAAACTAAGAAAACGTCTCGCGGCAAGCTGTTTCGGAATACTTCGTCCAATATTGTTGGCGAAAAGACTCTTACCCCGAATCAAATCTCATTACTGTATCAAATTCAACCGGTTTATATCGATGGTACACATCAACGGTATTACGCGTTTCATGAAAATTCTATTAACTGCATGGAAAGCTAATGTATTTTCACCTAACATGACGATACTTTCCAATACAAAGTTCCCCGAGATCTAATTAAAAATATACGACTCCATGTCGAACCGATATTTGTAATTAACGAGAAATTGCAGGGAGTGAAAAGTTACGCGAAAATAAAAGTTCGATCTTTTTTCAATTATGCAAAAATTCTTTTATTTAAGCTTAATCATATTTTTTAACACGTTCAAAGGTTTCTAATTGAGTAATGTCGTTGTCTCATTTCTAACAATAACTCGACGTACTTTGCGTCGCTTAATTTAATTAGAAGAGCTTTTTCAACGAATTCCAAAGGATAAATAATTTCTAAATGTTTCGTGGAAGAAAATAACAACTGACTTTAAGATCTGGAGATAGTTCAGCACGATTTTCATGAGAAACTGTTTGCAGGTACCTGGAAGTAGGTTAACTAGTTATGCTTACACTGTAAGGGGACACAGTCCGCGGTACGACGAATCTTATCCAGAAGAAGGTCCACCTCAAAGGTATTCGACATCTCAGCAAAATGCAGAGTCTTCCGAGCCACTGTTTTACAATAGCAGACCAAGACATTATAAGGAATACAGGTGCACACACTTAAATAAGACAATAAGAACTGAGATCTATAAAAATGTTAATTAAGGAAAGGTGCAAGCCAAATTACTAATTTTCTTCAGAATGTTTTGATATTTCAGTATTTTCCTCCTAGATGAAACTCTAGATGAAAAGTAAATTGGGTGTAATCAAGATCCAAAAAAAATCACTTTTATAAATGCCAAAAGGAGGGTATTTGAGCACTTTGTTCAACAGAGTTTGTATCTCTAATTTACTTGAAATTTGATGAAGGCCTTCTTTTATGTATAATGGCACATTTGTAAAGTAAATTTTATTTGTACAAATAAATGGAAATTCAGTTTTTAGGTACTTCTAACATTGAAGAACTATACATTGAAGATGAATTATATGAGCAAATTGGGTGAGAAAAATGGAAGAGGCTATTCGCACCGCATAGTAAATTAAAGTAAGCAAGAGTACATAATGGAGTAAACGAGAGTGAACGAGAATAAATAAGAGTAAACGAGAATAAAGCAGAGAAATCCAGAGTAAACGAGAGTAAATGAGAGTAAACGAAAGTAAACGATAGTAAACAATGGAGCAAATGAGAGTAATGTTTTTGTAAAAACATTTTTAACCCTTAACAGAGTGTCAAGTTAGTTATTTTAGTTAGTTTTCTTAAACTAAAGTTTTATTACCCTCGTTTACTCTTATTTACTCTCGTTTAATACCTCATTTACTCTCATTCACTCTCCTTTACTCTGCGGTGCGAATAGCCTCATCCGAGAAAAATTAATTTGAGTACGAAGAACAAATTTGCCAGTTAAAATGTGGCAATGTTTATTATACAAACAAAACTTTAAATAATATATTTGATAATGTTGAAATCAATATATGAATTACTCTACCGTAAAATCAAAGACTCAAAGCATCAAAAACTGCAATGAAAAAAAAATCGGATTTTTTCGATTTTTCATCATTTTTGGTTGCGCCTTCCCTTAAATTACTCAGTTTTATTTTTTTAAACACAAATGAGATTTTACACTGATCCAACATGATAACTGAAAACTCATGTACAACTCCAGATACAGTTCCAATTACACTAACCATTGACTGTTTATTAACATTTTTCAGCGTACTTGATTAACTAATTACGCGCTCAGCCATGCAACACATGAAAACAGCCCAACTAATTTTCCATTCGGACTCTTTTCTCGTTCGTTAAAAGATTAACCGGAAATCGCATTAATTCTTTATTGGTCAAATGCGAAACAAGTGCTGCCATTCTACAATTAATTGCAAAACGCTGTGATTTATTTACGAAGCTATAGACGCGAACCGTGCAATCACCAGTTAATCTCGTTTGATATTGGGCGATGCTTTTAAGAACTGTAGCTTTAAATAGCAGAAATGTTAACCCACATTTCCGCGAACAAACTGCGGTGTGAAGCTTTGCAATAATTTAACCCATTAACCACGAATTACTTTTCGTGAAACTCGCTGAAAGATTTCACTTTGAGCGTTACAACTTGTGCAATTAGCTCTGAAAGATGCTTCATTTTCGATCGCTGAGATTATTTCAGCAAAATTCTTTAAGTATAAGTAGTCTAATAATTATATTGCCTGGTAACCTAAGATCAGTCATGGTTAAGATAAAAATCATAGGAGCAAAAAATAGGAGCAGAATCTACGAAACTCTCCTTCTTATCAAACGAAAGTAAATCTAGCCTATCTCTTCTTTCTTTGTCTGACACAGACGACGGAAGCACACGTGGGATTACGAGGACAGGTACGGAGCTTGTACTTCAGATTATCGTGAGAACTTCAGTTTCAATCCTTTCATTCGCGCAACATCGATCGTTGTAGCATCAAATCGTAGCTTCCAATCGCATTTTATTTTAGGATTCCACCCAGGACCGTTGCTCGCCACAAGCAGCAACATATTTCATAGTTAAAGTTTATGCACTTCATCCGCATAGATGTGTCACATTTAAAAAATTGTTCAATATATATAGGGAATACTTCAAAAGAAAATGGAGTTTCTTTTGACAATTGTGAATGCTGAAAAATGCTACTTCTTTACAGCGTGGAGGGAAAAAGGTTCTAGTTATAATTTAGAAAGAAAACTGAATTCCTGAATTTTAGGAGAAAAGAAAGTAAATAACAAAGCTTAGACAATCTTTGTTATACTAATGAAGTAAACGAACCTAGATGAGATAAGACAATAATTTATTACGAAAACATGATATTCTCTCCACGTGAATTATGATTTGTAATTACAGTGATAATTAGTTACAATAATTATCATAATTACTGAAAAGTACTTAAAATTAAACGTAAATTGTGATCGCATTTTGGTCTTTCTTAATAATTTCGACTAATGATCTATTATAATTAATTGATGTCTTCTGAAACTAACGAGCCTTTGCAACAAAGCCATTTTGTCGCAATGAAATGTTTAATTAAAAATGTTGTGTTACTTTAACTAAACTTATTCAAGACACCGTAACACGAATATTTGGCTGACTCCAAATACACGACACTAACAATGTAATGTAATTTGCATATAATAAAACAATGTTACGTAAATAATAATGAAACATCGCTGTCAACGTGATGTTTCCTAAATAAACACAAAAACAACTCTAATCGAAGTGATATGTTTACACCGATAATTCAATTTACACTGCATGTAAAATAGTATACAAATACTCTTATACCGAGAAAAATCTCATGCTCAATTAACATGAATTTTTGGTTCCAATTTTGATTCCAGAAGGTATTACCAACATGAAAAATAACACTGGAAACTTTAGGTTATTATGATTTCTTTCGGTGTAATATCACAAAAAATAGTTGTTTCCCACACTCAGAGAAGCATCTCTAATATTAGAGTAATTTTTGGCGTTTTATAGTAGTTACTGTAATTTTACACTACATACTTCAATTTTGAACTATGTATTGTAATTTTTCAGTAAATATTTTAATATCTGTAAGTTAATATCAAGCTTTGTAATATCACGATCAAAATATCCGGAATAAAAATATCAGGAGAGTCAGGTACCAGGATAAAAATATATTACGACAAAATTAATATCCGAATATTTATATATTAAAGGGGTCGGGACTCTGGCCATCCCTCCACAAAACCAACAAGACTAATATCTTTGGGATAGTTTTTTCCAGATATAATTTTTTCATGAAATTTTTTACCGGATATTTTGATCGTGATATTTTTTCGGATATTAAAAACGTCCCCCAGTATTTTACTTTTACAGTACGGTAAAAACTACTGTAATTTCAAAGTACCTCACTTTAGAATTACTTCACTGGCATATTTTTTCAGTATAAATTTTACTCGAAGTTTACACCTTAGTATCTCGGTTTTAGAGTAAATAAATGCATCTCGATTAGCAGTCTGTCCTAGACATTCCCTCCTAGCAAAAAAAACGTCGCATCATATATTTCCGGCGTCTAAATTAACTCATAACCGACCGATATTTCGGCCGCTTGTCCCGTGCATAATTCATCGCTGTTGTGCACTTTCATCGTCGCTAATTATTCACCGGCCGTCACCGATTCCGGGGCTAAAAAAGGCACTACCCGAATAATCACCGAACACACATCCTCATTTCATTAGCGCTTGAAAATGCGATCGTAAAATAAAATATGCAGTGCCATTGTGATTAACCGTCTCCCGATGCCAACCACGCCGCACGAAATCGTAAACTGTACGATTCGGATTGCATGAGTTAGAAACCCGTACGATCCCCGGAGTCCGATTAACGAACGCAGCCGTAAAGTCTGTTCGGAAACCCCCCGGATATAATACGAATGAACGTTAGACGGTTTATTTTACGATTCGTTTTCATCGCGAAACTGCAATGCGACGTGGGGATTTGGTCGGCGCGGAATTAAAACTGCTTGTTTTGTATTTTTAGTCAAGACGGCTGGTACAGCGAAGGCTACGACTATCACGGGACGAAAGTTGATGATACGAGAATATATAGCGACACGGAGTACTACCCTGGCACGACTGCGAGCACGACGTTGGGGAGGAGAGGTGAGCTAAGAAGGAAGTCAAAAAGACTGCTGCAAAAATGAATGCGAAATTACCCAGTGCATTCATATATATTTTTGGTGGATTTGAGTAAAATAATTGATGAATCCAATCATATTTGATGAAACCAATAAATTAATTAAAATTTTGTTTAATGTAACTAATTTTTATGTTAATTTATCAAATGTTTTGTTATTTGTTCCTAATGTAGATCTGATTTGACTTATTTTTTACTTAATATTTTTCTGAGGATAATGTGCTTAAATTTACGCAAAATATATATACTGACACAGTATATTGTCTTATCTTACTGCTAGATTACACTTGATTTTTATTACATAATTAACAATACACCAAAACAAATGTTGTAAAATGCATATAGCGAAAAAGATGCATTTGTACTGTAATTTTGAAGAATTTTTCGTTGTTTTCTCAGACACTGTAAGTTAACTCTAACAACAAACATTTTGGGAATATGCTGCATTAGTTATGTAAATTTACAAACAAATTCAAAATTTTGAATGCTTCGTTTTCAAATATATTTTAATATTTCGATCTGACTAAAGAAATGTTAGACAAATACAAGAACAGCAGAGAGCTTTTTGAATTTCACTCAATCGAGTTTTTAGTGTAGGGTTCACATACTTTCTCATTGTGGTTACGGTCGCATGGGGCTTAGATGAGGGCATTTTCGAGAGTGGATAAATAATCAAAGTTCGTCCGAGGAGCCTTAGGGTAAATGGAGAAAGTTCGTACGAGGAGGTGTTTGTAAAAATTTTCAATTCGGATATTTTATAAGTTGGAAGTTGGGCGAAATATGATTCTTGGTGTTTAAAGTATCGGACTGTGGGTCTACTTTTTCGGTCGTCGATGTTACATTGAGTTTTAGAAGGGTTTAATGTTTAATGTTTAGACTACAACCGGAGTTTATAATCATTTAATAATCATGTTTGTGTGAAGTTTTTATTTATTCAAATATATTTATTCACATCCAAAGTTTCGTCTTCATTTCTTTAAAAAATATCACGAATATAAAATCCGTAGCAAGTCTTTTTCTCTTTTACAGAAATTTGCTATTAATTTTCGAAGAATCGATAATCTCAGATTTTGACATATCCAAGATTTCCATTTGGTTTTTGTGGAATTTCTCAGTAGCGCGGAAGTCCCTTTGGAATTGCAGAAATTCATATAATCGTCGTCCTATAACGATATGAGCTAAAGCGATTCAAATAATGTTTAAAATAAATTATTGATTTATTTGTCGAGTAATTGGTGATATGTAATTATTTGTCGAATAAATTGTGTTTCTGATATATTTCCGATAAATTTAGCTGGGTATGTCTTAGACTTGTCAAATTAACTCATAAAGTTAAATTTGTGAAAAATACTGTTAAATATATTAATGGTATTGAAATAAAATCATATGAACTGTTCAAAATATTAGAATTGAAATTGTATACATTTTTTATTTTTTTATTTTTTAATTGACTTAGTTAATGACATTTTTCGTTGATTAGATAAGAACCGACTTTATAAATAAATATTTTCATCTTATTTTATACATTAAAAAATGTATCAAATGATGCATGAAAAGACGAAACTTCGTTTGAGATTTGTTTAAATAGATACTTATTTTGGATATTTTAGTATTGTAATATGCCAATAATTTTTATAAATTTTTTCAAATATTAGAAAATCATGTTAATCGGTAACAAATAAACGTATCAAGAAATAATAACTTCTCAAATATTTTTATGATTTCTGTTATGAAATTCTGTTGAGTGGTTTTATAAAGCAAATGTGAGATCATAGTTTTGCGATTATGGCGATTAAATTAAACATATTACAGTACATTCGTAATTTTCCTGAATGTACAGCATAAAAAAAATATAAGGTTTCAATTAACGAAAATGTAAATCATAATATTTCTTCAAAAAACGTGGAAACTGATTTTGAATCGAAAAAATTAACCATGCTTTATTTGGAAAGAGAATTAACGCTTTATTTGTTTTCTATAACTGTTTTGTTAGTTTTAACGTAACAAAACAGCATGATCATCAATTTCAGTAACTGTGTTGTAAAACCCTTTTAAATATGGACTTCTGAATTATTCTGTGCAAACCCTTCCAAAATCGAAACACGTCCGCAATATAGTTTAAAATCAGTTCATCCTATTATCCTGAAAATCCAGTGAAAACGCTACATATCGACGAAATAAGTATTTTTAAACATTTTTGCCGTTTTACTAATTCAACCGCTTCAATTTAAATTGCAAAACGTTGTTTATTTCAGTGCCGCAAACATTTCACTGCATTTTTACTTATACACTCGTTTTATAATGAAACAAGTACCGATATCCCATCGAAACACTTTTCGACAACCTTCCTTCTCCTCAGCTCTTTCATAAACAAAAATAGAAAAAATAATTTCCCCATTATTGACGTCAAATTGAACGTCCAACTAATGTAACCTGATGTTTATTAACAGCTCCTCACAGAAGGCCGTCCTTGGAGAGACAAACAACTTTATACGATGAGCATTCGCACCATGATAGCTATTGTAACGACGGACGAATGAAAAAAATGAGTGCCACATATCCGGAATGTCAAACTGATATAGGATACAATAAATATTACGATAATGTGACGAGTTATATGTATCAGGATGAAAGGTAAGCGTCACCGCGCGAGGACACACGCGAAATGCATTCTTATCCTTTATTTAACGAAAGTACAACCCTTAAATAAATCCATTGAGTCTGACCAAATTCTTCTAAAATTACTATTAAAAGAAATAGAATTGAATTAGAAAATTATCCATATTGATCGCCTATTAATTACCATTGAACAGTACGGAAAAATTACCATTTTTCTTATTAGAGAACTTCTCGTTCTCTAATAAGAAATTAAATTCTGAATTTAATATTTTTTATTAAAAGTAATAGGGAATTTAATTATTATTTCAAACTAACCATTACATAGTACCCTTCATTTCAATAAGTATATTACATTAATCATTTTAGAATTTAATGGATTGTTTAACTAGGGAAATGTATAGAAGAAAGGAAATAACATGTGGGATTTATTTTAGGTACGGGCAGGACGACGAGGACAGACAATGGGACAGCGGAGGGAAGTGGTACCCTGGAACTAGCACTTATTACGAAAATAAGCGAAATAGAAAAACTCTTCCGCAGAGGCCTGCTTCCACTATTGGTATACATCGGCCGGATTATCGGCCGGCTGTTACCAGACAACGTAGTTATGAGTCCGAAGAACTCGATTATAGGTAATGGATTTCCCTCGCGCGGATTTATCCGAACTGCGAAATCAGCTGAATACCATTTTTGTTCTTACACACGTTCGGCTTGTGTGCGAAAGGCAGACTCGTATCGCATTCTTTCCACTGGGCGGTCTGAGTAAAACCGTCCATTCGTTCACCATAAAAAAATTGAAAACAGAGCATTATTTTGGAGTTTCTGTTTCGTTTAAATAGATTAGACGTGTAGATTCCGCGGAGATTGGCTCGCAAAACGTATTGGTTGTTTATGTCATAGAACATTGGTGGATTTGTATATATTTCTGTTAAAAATGGAAATCAACACTAACATGATTTATCGGAGAGCCTGTTAGACAGATATGATTAATTTTGGCAGCATTATCGAAAGCAATATGTCTTTACGTCTGTAATTGATAACAAGAAAAATTGGGTAATTTACAACCGCTTCTATCAATAATGTCGGTTTTCCATTGTTCGTGTTTCATATTATAGTTTTTGTAGCAAAATATCCTAAAGTTTTTTCAAGCCATTCACTCAATTACATATAAAGTTGTAAATAATCAATACAATAATTCTCTAAATTATCAAAAACAAATAATAACATATCGAACCCATTTTTACAGATAATCGACATTGTATTAAATCCAATTAAGGTTCATGAGGTACAATTTTTTAGATAGAAAGTCTCGTCGGATGAGTTGTAATTAATATAGAATTTATTTGTTCATAATTTTTTACTAAAATTGGATTGTTTGTAACGTTACAATATGATTGAGAACAACGTGTAATGCGTTTCTGAAAATATAACACACTGATACCTACCGATTAATTTTTTTAAATAAATCGGTAGATATCAGAGTATTAGTTAAAAGCTCAGTATTTATTAGCAAGATGATGGATATTTAATTTATTATCGAATGCGGGAGAACGTGAAATTGACATTTACTTTTATAAACTAACGTGCAATCCGGTGCATTTTATTGCTTGACGATCGTATTTTATAACGTACCTGCTCGTTTTCATATAAATATAGAATATTTTAAATAAATAATATAAATATCAATTAATAAACACGAAGGCAGCGTTGCGTTTTACATTTTCTTTTGCATGCCTAATTTCCATGTATAAATAATTGGAATATTTTTAGAATGTATAGTAAATTGGTTATAATAAAAAGGAATGACTGAATGTGTACAAATCTAGTTTAGTTATTTAAGCATTTATACGATATCGATAACGATTTAAATTAAATATGAATCGTGATATAATTCTGATATTATTTCCAATTAGGATTAAATCGTACTTGTGAGTTGATCGGGAATACTCATTCAATAAATTATTTCTCTGACTGTGCCATTAATTTTTGCTAAATATTCAAAATTTACGGTAAAACTTGCTCTTTGGTATGGTGGATCGATTGACGGTACGAGTGTGTGAGACGAATCTGCATTACCAACACTCAACCGAAATGTCGGTTAGTGAAAACTGTTTTTGGTTTTGTAAAAATATTCGATTACTCTGTTATTAAATAACCTGTTTAATTCAACATTATTCTCTATTTACATACATGAAATTTCATATTTTCAACTCAACTCTGATATCCATCGTCTGATATTATCGATTACATCGGTATCTTTTATTGTAGTACCAACATTGAACCCAAATATTTCTACCTTACAGCCTTTTACCATTATTTCACTATCTTTGCAGAAAGTTTCAATTATATAAAATATAACATTTCATGTTTGTAACTCTTACAGTAATTTTTTATTTATATTTTTAATTAATATACCCATACCGAAATAGTACATTACACCACTAGGGAGGGAATTTCGTATTTTGAGACGAGTGAACTTCCGGAACGAGGCGAAGCCGAGTTCTGGAAGGAACGAGTGAGAAATTGAAATTCCCCCCGTAGCGTGTACGATATTTTCCCTTACGACGGAGCGGGAAGCCCACAGTCAGGGCGGGAATGTGGGTATTCCCTCCCGGAGTGAGGGAAAGTACCATGTACAATGACACACAGCTTTTTGGACGTGATATTTCATAAGGAATCCTATATGGAATTCCATGAAATTCCATATAAAACACAACGCCAAAGATGAATTACATCATAAAGTATTTTTCAGCTGGGTATCGTTCGATAAACTCTAACTTGACAACTTCTTTCCAGTGGTCATCGTCGGAAAATGTTGCAACCGCAACCGCGTTCCTTATCGCGCTCGGAGGGCACCGGCAAAAAACTGCCGCCGACTCCGACGAAGCCAAGTCGGGTAACAATCAGCCGTAAGCCCGCTTCCCTCCCGACCACGCCCGGAAGACAACTGCCACGCACGCGAACTCCCTCCGAAGAGAGTTACTACAAATCCGAGTACAACGAGGATTACAATTACGCTTATCGCAGTCAAGACAACCTACCACAGGATATATATACCGATAAACTTTATACCGATCAGAGCTACAATGAGCAGCATATCAGTCAAACGGTGCCGGATAATCAGTACTTGACAGACTACGTGGCCCAGCCTGCGGATCAGTACGACTCGACGACGTACGTACCCCCGCAGGTTGTCCAGGACACGTACACCCAGGACCAGTACACGGACAATTCGTACAAGGCAGTAGACTATCAAGAGCCGTACGTGCATTCAAACGCTTACCAAGGAGCTTACGAGGACACGACATATCCAAAGATTAGCGAGGCTAGCGAACCGTACGACAAGTCCCAGGACGTGGTCATGCAGGAGAATTACCAGAACCGCGGTTACGAACAGGAAGATACCCAACAGATCTACCAGACTCAGTACCAGGACACGTATCGCGACTACGATGCGACCGTGCCCACAAGCAGTTACGAGCAGAATAACGTCTATGACTACTCGCAGGACCGGTACGATGAGAGAGACCAATACAAAGTAAGCACCTCTGTTGCCTACGACACCTACGACGACGGTTACAGCCAAATGCCAGCAACCTCCGAGGCACCCTACCAAGATACGTACCAGGATTCGTATAGTATGCAACAGCAGGACACTTACAAAGCGTCGCAAGACACTTACAAGGTGCAACAAGATACGTACAAGGTGCAGCAGGATACGTACAAGGTGCAGAAGGATACGTACAAGGATACGTACAAGGGCCAGCAGGATACATACAAGGAGGATACGTACGGTGTGCAACAGGACTCGTACAGCATGCAGCAGGACACGTATAAGGTGCAACAGGATTCATACGAAATTCAACAGGACTCGTACAAAGATACCTACCAGGATGGCTACCGGATACCATACAGCAAGGAGGAAGACACGAAGATGTACGAGACGGACTACCAAGATCAGTACGAAAGCTACCAGGACCAGTACCAGGACTCATACCAAAACTCCTACCAGAACTCGTTTGACGAGACCTACAAGGACAGCGTGGCGTCCGAGCCGATCGACAGGAGGCCGAGTGACGTCCCGGAGCTGTCGGTGACGACGCCCCGGGGTCAGACCCGGGCGAACGGCTACGCGACTGGCGAGTCCGAGTTCTACTACCCCACGAGCGAGGCCCAGGACCTGTCGGACATCGGTCAGGCGAGGAAGCTCAAGCTGCTGAAGAGGGACACCAGTCCGTTGGTGCAGCAAAACACGGACTCGCTCGAGTCGAAGGACGACGAGCTCAAGAACTCGTTCGAGACTGCGGTGAGCTCGGTGAGCAGCAGTCAGTACAAGAAGGCGATCAGCGAATACTCGACCGCGGGGGAGTCGAGTCCCGCGCATGGCACTCTGGTGGAGTCGCCCCAGAGCATGGTCCAGCCGACCTCAGTTGCTGTCATAACTACCACTGCCCAAATCCATAGTACCGCTGTGATAAATGGTAAAAAGTTGACCAGGACGGAGTCGTACCATGAAGAGCTCATGGAGGATGAGGATACCTATCAGGACTATCCTGAGATAATTCCGAAAGAACCGCGCCGAAAGGACTCGCAGCTGTCGCAGCAGAGTCAGCCTTCGTCGACGCAGTCGCAGAAGGGCCGGCTGATGAGGACCGACTCGTACGCATCGGACCTCTTGCCGGAGGACGGGTATCGGAGGAAGGACTCTTACGCACAGAGGAAAGACTCGTATTCGTCGATCAACCAGGACTTCAAGTACCAGAAGATGAGCCAGTATGGGCAGAACTACATCGTGCCGCAGGCGATTTCCAGGGAGGAGAGCTACCAAAGGGGACACTTCAAGGAGATCGACCCGATGGAGGGAACGGACATCGTGCTGAGCGGAGGAACTGTCAATGGGGATTTCGTAATGAGTCGTGAGACTCTCGAAAGGTACGACTGGGTCCGATGGAAGCTGGGAGTAGCACTAGAAGTCTCGTTAAAAATCTGTTCATTCTGATTAAATTTTATTACATTGCTCGTTAGAACTATTGGGATTGAATCAGAAATTATTCCATGATAATCAGTTGTTAAATATCATGGAAATATTTGGAAAAAGGTCAGTTTTCGTGTTTGTAATCAATCGGGGTATTTCCTATTAAAACCAATTCCTATTGATCAGTTTCAGCTACTAGTCAAATAAGCAAACTAACGATACTTTCTTATTGATTAATGAGATCGAATTGGTTAGTAGCATGACCAAAATTAAGATGATATTGTTAATTGGATCGAATGGATGATTTTAACGAGGAGATAATTTTGTATGTTGAGAAAAAAATTTTTAGTTACAAAAGTGTTGATGGTCCTTTTGTTTTATGTTTTCTAGACCGATTGAAGTAGACAAAAATTTAATGAATCGCAAAGTATGAAGGAAGAAAATTAGTATTATTGTATTACAGGATAGAATACAGTAAATCAAATCGAAATATAATATCACAGAACACAATATGTTTAAAAATCTAACTAAGAAAATAATATAATGTGATATCATACAGTTTTTTAATATGGATGACCTTTTGAAATATTTTAGTTTTTCAGTCATCTTGTCTACAAATAATTATAAACACATTTCGAATTTACACGAAAATTTTAGGTTTCTGAGTTTAATGCAAAATCATTCTACTTTGCAAACATCTGGTACAAAACCGTTCATGAACATTTTTATGTTACATTAATAAAATGCCGATAGACGTTTTTTTATAAAAACATACAACACTTTTATAACCTCTTAATTTTATAAACGTTAATAAATATCGAACGTTTTAAATATAAAATAGAAAAAATATTCCTTAGTAATCCATAGGTACTGTTACTGAACACAAGTACTATCTTATAGAATATTATTATTTTTACGTATGATTACAAAATTATTATTTTTTCAGGTACGAGCGTGGCGAGGAAGCTATGCATCGTGCGTCTCGAGAGAACTCATTAATAGAACCGTATAATCCCCCGACATCAGAAAGTCCTCGAGGTACGTTTTTCATATGAAGTCTCAAAAATTCAAAATTTTTTTGACAATCAAAAATATTTTGAAATTTTGAACAGCATAAATATGCATTGAGAAAATAATGATGATCATAGTTCAATTTACGATTTCATATAGTAATTCTTCTGTGCGACCTAATAGTTATTAGCATACCGATATCTAAATAAAAAAAGACGAGTGTGGAAATATCCGCATTCCAGTTTTACTATTCTGTTATCGTTAAATTAACTATATCAATTTTTTCAATGCATCAGAAATAATGACAACTGTATTTAACAAGAATGACATTAGAATAAGTTCTCCACACAACATTCACAAAACACTCACAATTCATTCTTGTTAAATAACGATATACGTTGTACCCTACGCTTCTGACATAATCTGACAAGGTTTCGTTTATCTCTACCAATATGTGCTTAAAACTATATTTCTCCAGTGCTTGCAGTGGTCTACTGAATTTCAGCAAAGTTGTAATATCTCTTCTTCTTAAAGAAACATGTTAATCATCTTGTTAATGGAGCCACCTAATAGTACCTTGCAAACAATACTCCAATATATAACACGATATAACAAATTTATTAAAGTCCCTAATACATTCTTATAATTCAATCTCCAAAATTATTATCAGGTGGCTCTACAAAAGCTTAGAAGTCATTTCGCATTATGGAACGTTATTTAGACATTTCATCCAAATTTAGATGTTCCATCTACTAAACAGTCATTTAAACAACTGCAAAACGTTCATGTACAAAAAATGAATAGTCCGACTGCCTAAATTTCTCCAATTTAAATAATACATTAAAAACCAGTCTTAATTCAAAGCCCTAAAAAATAAATAATAATCGTCATTGAAACATTCGAATAAAGCAGATTTTAACCACGAATAACTAACGACGTTGCTTAAGGTATTATTTTCCTTCCTAAATAAAAGTGGACTTTAACGACAAATAATGGATAACTCGCAACGTTATTCCTCGCTAAATACAAAGGGTTTTCTAACACCACACAAGACTCTGTTTGAAATTAATAAACACGTTTCGTTTCCTTTGTGTTTACTGATTATACTACAGCATGCCACAATCTTCTCAGCTTTCTTCTAACTTCTTCTGTGTGTGTCCTATTTTAATAAACGCAGGAAGTGTATTAAAACAAGCTTCTTTAGAAGGAAGTATTCAAATGGACACGCCACCGCGGAGTCCGCCAGAACCACTCCCGGATGACGAAGTCCTAGACATGGTGAAGCCGGGACCCATTCCGACGCAGCTGAAAGAACGGCCAGAAATGACGGCGAAGCAGAGGTGGCACTGGGCGTACAGTAAGATCGTCATGCAACTAAACGTAAGTACTTTTTGGAATATTTACTTACCCGACTTTCTCTTTGCGAACGGTGATCATCATTTGCGCCACTGCTAAAGGACTAATTAACTTTTTTTTATATTTCTATTTAAAATGGACTCATTCAGATGTTTCTGTAGCTCAATAGCTAGTAGGATTGGGGTTAAAGCCGATTGTGAGAAAAAAATGTTTTTTGCATATTGGGCTCAGAATGGACTCAAAAAGGGATCAAAATATTGCTTTTAGTTCAAGACTTACATAGATTCAGCTTAAAATATACTTTTTGGTAAGGTGTCCCCGTTCAAAATTTCTTTACTCTTTATTAGTTCTTTAAACATTCTTAACTTTAAGCAAAAATGTACTTAAAAATGTATCTGATTGGCGCAAGTGATAGAATTCGAACTGGCGCAAATGATGACCGGCAATAACGATTGACAGTTCTTTGAGAAACAGTGCTAAATTAATTATTTAAGGTACATGTTTTGTGAAGGATATTTTGGGCGCCAAGCAAAATATTTCCATAAAATTGTAATAATATATTTTTAGATCATTTCGTTAGGTCATTTTTTTTATAGTATTTAAATAAATTGTAGTCATGATTTTGATTATAAATGAAGATTATATATATTCATGCGGCAAAAATGTGTATCAAGCTGTAGTAAAATATCTGTCTGAGTTTACAAATGATTATCTAGATATATCGATTTTTGTATATACGCGCATCGGTTCCACTGCGTATGTTAAAATTGGCAATCATTTTTAAACCCTTATAATCATTTTTATGATTAAAAGCAATCGCCTCATTCTTTGTGAGTACCGCAAAAAACAATTGGTGATAAAAAACATTAATAATAAAGTTTGATTTGTTATTTATACATGATATAATAGCATTAAATTAACGACTGCTGCTGCCGTTACCTTACAGAACTTTTATTTCTAAAAAAATTCAAACTTTTGCTGGCACAGCTTCATATTTTTTTCGTAAATGCGTATTTCAGCTCAATTATGAACTGTCGCTATAACACTTCTCACCCAGACACGGGTTGCCTCGCGTTAAAATGCAGAACTCTAAATGTAGAATCGCCCGCAAATCGTAATCTTCTTAAAAAAACATGATCGTCGTTCTTCTCTACCCCACAAACATCCCAATGATCGTACCATATCGAATCGGAGCGCAGTTAAAATTAAGTATCACTTGGAGAGCTCTCAGTTAATTAGATTATGTTACAACGAAAAGCATCCTGCGACGATATTGATCGCGTAAATGTTTTATATCTTTGCTCGTCTGAATCTGGCGATCCGTTCGTTTTTCGTCGACCCTGTGGTCGCGACTGTCAATAACCCCGACAGACCTTCCGTATATTCTGGACATCGAGCCCGCATCCTCCGTGACCGTCACCACCGGAATCGCGCGCAGTTCACACGCTAACACATTTCAAGGACTGTTGCGACATGAAACTGCCGTGTTACGATCTTTAACCCTGTTCGACCAGGCCTGATAGTTTAACTGCCTAGAGACACGTCGTTTAAGCCACTCGTTACCTCGCGTTTTATCGCGTGACAGAAATCTTGATTGGTTGGAAGTTTGGGAGTTGCAAATTGTTTTTGCTGCGACGAGAAAAATAATTTACATTGTAAAAGTGTTTCTTTGTAGGAAGGATATTTTACGATATATTTCAAACGGAGGTTTTTACTTTGTAATGAAAGGATTTTCCAGGGAAAAAGGATTTCCATTTTTATCGAAACTCTTTTCTTTGGAAAGGAATATATTTAGAGCGTAGTGGGTACTAAATTTGAACTTGCCTTGCTTGAGAAAATTATTTAGCGAAATAGGATGGAGTAAATAATTCAGTTCGTTCGACGGAATTTGAATTATTCGAATAAAAGTTTCAGTTGTTAAACTAAAGATTGAGTTCGTTGAACTCGGAGTTTAGTCGACAAACTGTACATTGTCAACTGAGAAGATTTAGATGTTACGTTGTAACTTTGTTTCGCCGTGCCTTGTAGTTTTTGCTGAGGAAAGTTCTCGTTTCCGATGAAATGAGTAATGCTTAAACAAATTCAGATGTCTGGTATTATTCAAACTATGCGGAGTGTAAAGTAGAGATAATATACAGTCCGAAATTACTTTTATGATTAGAATATTTATGTCCAAAATGTAGAGACAAAGTTAATTATAATCTCATTAACACACGATATTAATAATATACTAAAAACTGTCGTTTTTGTACTTTTTTTTCGTAACACGTGCGACAAACGAGCTCATTGTAACGTATCATAATGTACCCGTATAGGATTTCGTGTTTTACATAAAATTGTAAAACTTATGCTTTATTATTCCGAATCAGTGGAAGTCTTTTCTATTTAGGGACCCTCTCGTTGAAAAAATTATTTTTCGCACGCGTTACAATATGCTGTTTCCCTAAGACATTTTTCAAAAATTGTTTATCCGAGATTGATTCTACTAAGTCAGAATCACGGAGAGAAAACCTGGCAACCAATTTGTTAAAACAGAATCTCTTGCCAAACTTTCGTTCGCAAGTTAGCACGATGTACCGCGAGTAGCGAGTCGGCACCTTTTGAACATGACAAGAAAGTCACTCTGTGAAGTGTCAAAGTAAAAAGGACGAGGTAAAAAAAGCGAAACGACGAGAGAAAGACACTACAACATCTGTGTTTCAAATGCACGTTTGCTTACATGAAAGTTCCATTAACGCAGTCTCTCGTTGGCTGAATGGATGCTCAATCGGGTGTCTAAGTACGCACCTGGCACTTGACCTGGCACAATTGACATCTGATTTCGAAATCGAATTAATAGAGATTGCAGGCCGAGTCCAAATCACATTAAAGAATCAATTTAAAGTAAAAGCCGGATATTGTTTTATTTGTTGTTATCGATTCCGAACCTTTACTGCTCGGTAAATAATAACATTTAACAAGCGGCAGTGAGTGGTCTACGTTGCGATTGTAAGTGGGTATAAACGTTTTTTATTAATCGTATTAATTGACACTTTGCGTCACTTTTGCTTTCCGTTTCCGTGCTTTATTTGCTTCGAGCATCGGCGAGCACGCGACTCGTAAAGTTTGCACGCAAAATGGTCTTAAAGAAACCAGTTTTAAAATTCGATTCGGCCGTCGAATAAGAGATCCACTGTTTGGATTTATTTTAAAAGCCGGGGCGCAAAGTGCTAATTCATGTAGCCGGTGCAACTCCTGAACGAAAATCTTCAATCGAAGTGGTTCTTCAAACTTATTCTTTGACCTCGCGCTGTTAAATAAACACCCCGCGACAAGATGACCTGAAGTTATGAACGAATTAATGAAGTTTACACTGCACGAGCGATACGATTTTCGACCCAATAATCGGCCCTCTGCTCGTATATTTGACGCACAATTACCGTCGCGCGCATATTTCAAGCGCACGTAACTCAGGCTTCGATTTTCGAAGCGCCCATGTTCTGATTTGCGTAAAAATACTTTGTTATACAAAACCCCGGCGAGACCCTTTATCCCGAACTCGAACATGACCACGTAAGTGACGTCAGACCGTAAACGTAAATAAAAATCGTACTCTTAAAAATAGCACCAGCTGATCGTAAATCCGCAAGCATGCGGCAACCTTTTATTTTTCATCAAACCGTCGCAGAAAGGACCGAAAATAAACCTAAAACCAACACGTACCTTGGTCTATCCAAACGAAAACAAACTTTGTTTCGGTTTGTCTCGTCACGCGACCCTCGACCCAAAGCAAACTCAACTCTTGAACGTAATAAAAACACCACTCGCCATTGTTTACCTCACTTAGGACGCCCGGCAACACTGTAAACAAACGAAATTCAAATGGCCGTCGACCTCGTTCGCAAAATCCGTTGCCCGAGGCACAGAGACAAAGCCGGACCTTCGCCCGCACTCAAGGAAGCGCGATCGGAATGCAGCGCTCGAAATCGCACGACTTATCAACAAGCGCTTCCCGCCGGAAAGATCGTCCTCGAGCTAATCAATATAGGTCGAACGCGTAAGGCTGATTGCGAGACAGTGATCATGCCCGTATGCCTGGTGTCTGTGAACGCGTCACCTTCGCGACAAGGCCTTCCCCCGCGGAAAAAAGCGAACAGGGAAAAAAGTACGGGATTGTCAATCGCGTCGCTTAGTGTCGCGCAAAATGCCGCCGCGAGACGTACTTCCGACAAAGTTAGCCGCGCTTTGATCCACAGACCAGGCTCAGCGAAGCATCAGCACATTGGCTCGACCGGGTGTCTATAATCAGTCGCGTTCCTTCCTTCGCGCTTCATTGACGAATTATCAGCGTTCTCCGAAGGACAGGATTACGAAGTTGCGGGATTGCCTCGATTATCGAGCGGCTTTTATTAGTCCAACGAGAGCCGCTCAAGAGGGAGCTGCTGCGACCCGACAGCCGCCAGGCGGGGGTCCCTGTCGGCTTAAGTGGATGGAACCGCGTGAGGTCCCAAGGACGAGCACTTCGGGACGCAGTCTAGCGACACCGAGCCGACACTTCCAGTCGAAACTGTGACCAATGAGGGCCTAATTCCGCCGGAGATCCAATCAGATCTACTGGAACAGCACTCGGGAAGGTCTAAGACATGGAGGAGGAGCATTAGGACCTCGGGAGGAAATTTGAAGCTGGTCTTCCGCGATGGTAACGCGTGGATAATCGAAGGGAAGAGGTAACAGAGCGACATGGCGTAGGTAGTCGAAGCAGAGAGGTGCATGGTCGTCGTTGGTAGCGAGTGGCTTCCAGTTGATAGTCCCGCATGCGTCGGTGTCCCCGGTAGTCGAAGCCAGCAGGTAGTTCCTCATCACCCAAGTCACCTCTTCTCATCGATCATCCACCATGGACTTCAGGGAGAAGTCGACCGAGTGGGCACTGCTGTTCCCGCTGAAGATCGGCCTATTCGCAATGAAGTCCTCGGTTTCGTCCAAGAGTGTCAACAGGGAGAAGGACAAGATGTTCCGGGAGAGGCAGTCCAGGGCCAGGATCCGCAGGGGCTCGTCGTTGTCGGACCTAGACAAGTTCCAGATGAAATCATCGCTACCAGATGTCGTGCGATCCGCAGAAAAATGCTCGGAATCGCTGCCGCATTCTCCTGCGATGTCCAGGACGAATTTGCAGCTGGGCAACACTCAAGTTAGAGGAAGCATAGGTGATCTGATGAACCTGAAGAAATATGGGGGTTCGAACTGGAGCGTGAGGAGCGAGACCCTGATCGCGAAGGTGGTGCCACTGAGCACAGTCACCCCGAAGCAAACCTCGCCGATGGAGGACGAAGGGGTGGAAGAGGTGGAGGACGAGGCTGAGGAAGTTCTGAGGGGTCCGTTAACCTGTGCGCAGAGGACGATGAGATTGAGCAGGCTGATCAGGAAGCACCAGAAGACCAAGGGGTACCAGCAGACTAACTTCGTTAAAGATCTAGTAAGTTGGCGTGACAAGTGGTGGGAGTGGGAAGGTGACAGTGATTAGGGAAGTTTTTATGAAAGAATCTGGTGGGAGAAATTAGGAGTGCGATGTTGAATTTCGCGGAGCTGGCTAGTTCTTATCTGTGGAAGGTAACGTTACTGATGGATGATAATTTTTAAGGTAGAGATCTGCGTGTCCGACAATAAGCTACGGTGGGAAAACGTTAGGCGGTGAAAAATGCGTGTAAAAAGCGGTCAAAAACGGTTTTAGAGACGACTTTGGTTTTGATTTTCTCATTGAGAAATTTACACGTGTATGATAAGTGTGTTATTAAAGCTTCCCCAAAGTAACTTTCCTTCGCACGTCAAAGCGTAGCGACGTACCTTTTCGACGTCACTTTTTCATAGCGGTAGTCGCAAAGCTGTATTTTTATCAAACGTACATTAAACGCGTTATTACCAGCCGAACAAATTTATTGAGCACTTCGTGCGAACTTTGTTCTATCGGAGAACGTTACATATGTCGTGTATAGTGTGCATGCAGGACAAACTCGGATGTAAACTGAAAAAAATTATCGAAGTTTCGAATCTTCCCGTCACATCAATCGGTGGAATTCAGGCCATGAAACGACAACACCTTCCATCACCACCTTTTCACCCCGTCGTTTGTTCCTAGCCTGTGTAAATAATGTTCACGATAACCACCCATTCGTTAACAAGAGCTCTGATTAAAACCATAAAAGCACATTTTTCATTAACCCTTTCATATCTTTCTTTTTCAACAAAGCACAAAAATACACGTCATTCCGTGCTTAGCAAGTTTTAAAATAAAAACTCAACCGAAAAACCTTTCCGACACCTGCTGCCCTCTCCTCCAGTTTATTCGCTCCCTCAAAACGATCGGCGATAAACTTTAATCCCATTTCCTAATAAAAACGCCTTTATATTATCATATGCACACAATCTGGGTCAGTCCGGTGTTTGTTCTTATTCAAACCGCAGACTGACGTGAAAAAAGAATTCATATCCAGCGCGTTCCGGTTTACTGGATGCTTCGTGTTCGCGTTTCTTTTAACTGTCAGCTGCTTCCTGTAGGATTAAAATGTTCCACCGTTTTTTCGTCGACGTTCGCGGGTAATCAGCCGCGCTCGAATCGCACTCCAATTAATTCCCGGGATCGATCAAACGGAAACGAAAAGGCATGTTTGTCGTAGGGATTGCGGCGTACGTGCGACTCGGTCGGGACTCGCGTTCCGGCAGCCTTCGTCGTGAAATATTCACGACAAGGCCCGGCGCTGACCCGCATCGCTTGTGACGATATCGCGCCAGGATCGCCAGGACATTGTAATTCCATAACCGTAAGGAGCGCGTCCTTGGCGAATTAATGTCTCGGGACGATTTCAAGGCTGCCCGAATTAAGAGCCGTACTGTTTGCCTTCGCCTAATTGCGTCAAGATTTAATTAAATTTCGGATTAAATTTGTTGTTGCGTTCAACAAATAAATTCGCGATATTAGCGACGTAACTGAAACTGCATTGGGCACGTAGAGTTAGATACAGCGAGAGAAATGTTATCCGATATTTCACTGAAGTTTCAGTGAGAAATTACTGGGATATGCAGAAATGGCGGTGGATGAGATATATTGTAAACTGCATTCTAATCGGTAAAATACTTTTTTTTATGAAGATTTAGTGTAAATGTAAATTTGTTCTGCAAAGTTGAGAGAAATATCGCGTTTTTTTAATTAAAGTTTGAATCCATTTTTTATATTTATGCACGTTTGCAATTTAGTTTGCATTCAGTTTGCAAATTAGAAGTTTTGTTTTACTGTTGACTGCATTAATTTTTGAAACACACTCTTTTCCGTGTAAAAGAACGAGATGTATTCTTAAGCGAAAACCACTCGTAGTTTTTATCTCACTAATTACGACGAATTAAGAATATACTGTCAGCATACACAGAAGTCCATTTGTCGTAAGAAAAAACAGTCGAACGCTGTTTACTTGAATGCTGAATATTCGAGTTTGAATGCAGTTGTGTACGAATGCCAAGTGGAAACGAGTCCGTCTTAATTGGATCGAAGTGCCGAGAAGTTGCGACTGAAATTCAATTTGCCTTCCCATGAAGATGACTGTAATTTGAATGTTATACAAGCATATCGCTTAATCATGCCTTTTCACTTCGACTTTTTTCGCGCGACAGATCGTATTCCCCGGCGTTTTCCCGGCAGCGCGTGCAATTTGTTTATCGAACATTTTTCGCAAGCAATACACTTTCGCGGGTTATTATAAGTTATTTGGCAAAACGGATACGCGAAGTCAAGCAGTGAATCAGAGAAGTACATCGAGCGTACCGACAGTGGAAGCCACGAAAACCACAAAACCGACAGGATTTATGGTTTAGCCGGCAAAAGAGTAACCTGCCTTCAAACGACAAAGTTGCGCCACATATTTCTGCGGGATATCCGATCGAGAGCGAATTTTCCGCCGAAAAATGAAATCCGCCGATTGACTGGGCGATGGGTATTCCTTACAGCAATATTCGGCGGATAATCTGGGCAAATCGCGTTGCCATAATTGATACGAAGTGTTCGGAAGAGAAGCATCCCGTTAGATTCGTGCTAGATAATCCGGCTGATTAAAGCTTAGATAGCATCTAGTCAATGTTTCCTAATCCTCGGAATTATTAATGCTTTGTCGGTAGAAGGCTGGTGAGTATAGCTCAGATGCGGACTGGTCATTATAGATTGAGAGATATCACGAGCTGCGTTATTCAGGAGGATATGTTGATGGTAACTGCCGCAAATAAACATTATGGTTACATCTACGTGGCCCTTAATGCCACTAATATCGCTGGCGCTGGATCAACTAGCCAGTTGCACTGCGAAGTTGCGTTCTCGCAAGTTTTTTTGTGGTTATCGTCTCTTCTTTTAATTGGTTCGAGGGGAAACTTAATTTCGTAAGTGGAATGAATTTGTTTAGGGAAACAGCATGGCGGCTGCAGTAACGTGTGTAAAGTTCAATTTGCGGAGAAACGATTGATACAGTTTTTGGTTTTTTTTCAGTCGTTTGTTTTTTTAGTAAAATCGTTATTTGTTTATTTGCAGTAATTGAATTTGGCAATTGAAACGATATTGGTTTGGTCCGACGATACACATTTTATTGGAAAATAAATGGTATTCAAACGAGGCTTGCTGAAACTTTGAATCATTTAAGGAAATGGTCGAGTCCAAATACTAAAATCATTACTTATCCAGCGACTTCGTTAACGCTTCACGTTTATTGTCCATTCGTTTGGAACTTTAGGTTATATTTCGTTGTTGAATAATCGGAAAAGTGGGACAATTAATAAAAACTCTAATTCGATTATGTAACCCATTTCAAATACAGTAAAACAAACCAGTTAAACTGTCCAGATAAAAACGCCTCTTAAATTACTTTCGCAATTTTTATTCCTTATTTATTCTCTTTTCTCACTTCAAGATGAAATTCGTTCATCTAAAACCCTTTCCAGTTCTCAAACTACAAAAAAATGTTTCAACCACAAGAAACTATTTCCTCAACTTCACTCAAAGCCACAATAAAAATTCCCTCATCCTTTCATTTTCGCCAAGCGCTCTCACCCAAATTTCTCCTGAACTTGATATTAACTAACTTCCTCACTCAGCAAACCTATAACTTGCCAGCGAAAAAACGTCATGTCCCCTCACCCTTCTTATCGCCCGAAATAAAGTGTTCCCCACAAATCGCCTTTGAATTCCTGCAAGACGTTATCGCGCGACGAAACGAGGTCCGCCGCCATCCGTCGTTCAATCGCCCGGTGTCCCTGCACAAAGTATCTTTCATACGCGTGGGGCAGCGCGAACGCCCGGGAAACTCGATACGCCGTTTCATCAAAGGGTCACTCGCCAAAAGCGATTGTCATAAAAATGGTCCGCCACGAAATTCCGCGCTATGTCGAATAAAGACGCTAAGCCGCTCAGCGGCTGAATCTCAGCAATATTTAACCGTCATCCCTTATCTACGCCAACTTCCCTCGGAAATTATAAGTGGTTACACTGGGACCAAAGGTACACGGGGAGAAAAATTGCCATAAAGCCAAAAACAAACGCGAGTTAAGCCCAAACTAAACATACTGTTTGAAAATGAGAAAACTTGTTGTAAAACAATTTTGGAACGCGAAAGATTTCTGAAACTCAACATAACTTGTTTATGATTATAACAAGATTCCTTTGTGTTGATTTAGCAAGGTGTCTGTGTCTGAGTTTTGTTCCTGACAAAGTCTTCTTTTGTTGGAATAAAAGAGAACGTTGAATATTTTATTTATTTTGAATTGACTATTGCGCGATTTTGAAACATATTTTCAGGTAAATTTGCTAAAAATATGCCTTCTATGTTAAATTTACTTTTACATTAATCGCATTTTTTCTCCCACTTTTGTGTTACAATTTAATCGCCATTTTTCCCCACGATTCAATCGGCCAACTTGTGATGTCTTAACAAGCGCAAATTCTCGTTCCGTCGAAATTGTTCGACTCTGGATTCCAGCCAAACCCGGCCGATCGCGGGCCGCGTCAAGTAAGGGCGGAAAACTCGGAAAAAGGGCGGGGTGGGGGTAATCCAGCGCTAGTCTCAAAATAAATTACACCCGTGATCCGCGCGATGCAAATTAATGTCGACGCGCGTAGTTTATTCCGCTCGGATTTCACGTGCGCTTTGATTCCGAGGCTCATTGAAATTCTTCCTGACCCGTGTAGCACTTTTTTATTATTTAATTCTGAATCCGAATTATCGCGCGCCACGCGCTAACAAAGCTAACTCGTTTACATACATTACATTATTTTCAAAGACGTTGTGTACACGGGATCGTCTATTGTCACGTCTGCTGACGCGACGCCGGTGTGTGCAACTTAGGTTGCCTGGAAACAAAGCGCTGTAACACAATACTGTGAGCAATAGAAGGAATTGGGCAGTTTCTCGTCCGGTTTTGCACGAGTGAAGTTGTTGAAGCAAATAGGAATTTCCTCCTTAATATTACACATGAAACAGTAATAGTTCACAGGAAAGAAAAAAATATAAATGTGGGCAATAATAAAATAAAATCAGAGAAATTATTAGAATTTTATTAACAATGAGAAACGAAATAATGTTGTGCATTTACGGAATTTCTGAAACGTTTAACATAAATATCTGGAAATGCACATTCCTACAATGAATTCCCAGTACTTTCAGCAAAATTACAGAAAAATTCTGATAGTAGAAACAGTTTTGGAATTTTACGATAAATTTTGTATAAATGATTTTAGTGGTGTTTTTTCTATGTGATTTTGAATCGTTGAATTGAGATTTCTGGAACAGTGTTGGCATAAATGATCGTCATAAAGTAGGCCATCAAACGTATTACGCACTTCCGGTCGAATGATTGCACGTACGTAGTATTTTCGTAATTTCTGCGCGGATGTTACGTAATTTGGGCCGATAGCTGTTTTATCGTCTGAACTGCAAAACTGCGAAAACAATCCGTGACTGCTCGCAGTTCATGCTATTTCCAAATTCGATCAATTCAGTCTCCTTCGTCAGATTTGTTTGCGCGCGCCCCGTTCGTCTAGTTTAACGTAATAACAGTTTTTACCATCGAAATAAGTAAATTGCTAATTCGCGCGGGCTTAGTACACGAATTCGATTGATTGTGCGCTGTTTGATTGGAGCGCTAGCAAAATATTGATGTCATCCGTTTGCATTAACGGGAGTGACTTTTGAAATTCGCTTCATGGAAAATGAATACTAATCAGCCACGCGCGTCTCTGGCTCGATGAAAATATCATTCGCCGCGATCGTTAATCGATAACGGGATTTCTTAATTGATAATAAATGCTCAGACATAATTAATAATGCTGCTGTCGTGGGTGATAAATATCGGCGGCCATTTATCGATCAATTTCCTTTTTTTGCCATCGTTTCCCGCCGAGCACACTTTCTCGGATAATTATCAATTATGTTCCAATTATTTGTCATTTATGTTTTGCCTACGTTTATGACTTTTTATCGATTACTAATAATCGAAAAGTACTTAGAACAATAGTTCATTATTTACCTTTCATTATTCACCTTTAATGATGGATAATCATGTGTTATAAGGGATAATGAAAAGAGTATGTAATTGTTTAAGACAATGTAACACTTAAACCTGATTTATTTCTATCAAATTAAACAAAATTAAAAAAAAATTTTCACAAATTATCCTCAAATATCATTCCAAATATTTCCGGCGACTTAAATATAAGTGGGATTGGTGCAACAATTCATTTGAACACGAATAATTTTTGTCAGGATTTACAGTGGCTTGCAAAAAATATTCAATAGAAAATAATAGGAAAGAATTGAAAAAATGTTCTGGAAAGATTCAGAAATAATTTTATTATTCGCAATTCTTTTCAATTCTGTTCTCTTCCAGACTACTTTTCCAAGTGAGACCATTTTCCCAAATGGGCTCACTTGGAAAAAATGGGATTGTTCCAGAAGAACTTTGTTAATTTTTCATTGTATTTGTCTCGACTGTGTTAGATTCAACAGTGTTCGTTTAATAGAGCTTATTTGTAACAAACACAAACATAGTTTTTGGAAAAATGAAATCAATCGAAACCAACTTAAATGCAATAATTCAAATAATGTCCAATAATTCAAATGTATGAACAATTTGTAGGTTATGTCTTCAGCTCCAGATTTAAACCTCAGGAATTCCTTTTTTTTAATCGAGTTTATTTTTATTCCTAACGAAGAATTCAGATTCAGTATTCAAAACGACTCAAAAGTATTCAAAATTTCCAATTATTTTCTATCCCTTTTTGTTCACTTTTTTTGCCCGGAGTCCCGGATTTTGCTCCTAATGTGCTA
>JABFPB010000666.1:0-33878 GCA_022817645.1 Ceratoteleas bidentatus
CATATCTTAGTAAACTGTGTTAGTAACGAGAGCAAGTATTTTATAATTCCTGATATTTCTTACTATTATAAAATAAACATTTTTATCTAAAAAAACGTAAATATAATTTTTTTTGTTTTTCTATTGCACTCAAACGTAATTTAACAATAAAATGTTTAATACCTAGTTTGACTTTGGATTTGAGTGACTTTCTACCTTAATTACTAAATTATGAATACTTAACTTTTGAAATAGACTTCATTCCACCAAAGAAAAAGAAGCTGGAAGTTAGAGCCAAAAGTCCCCCCAAGGTCAAAGAGCCGGATGCTCTCCGCAGGTAAACAATTTTGCTATCAGCCACGCTGACCTAGGCTGCGGAGAAACTGGCTGGAATCACGATGAAAAATCCTGTGTTGATCGTTCCCTAAAGCGTCGTGAAGACTTATGTGGTGACTCCGCCGAAACTGCGGATGGTCACTCTTTGTGCCTACATCACCGGCAAATGTCAGGTTCGTAGTTGCCAACCAAATCCCTCCTGTTAAAAAATAAAGTTGTATTTATTGAAATACATTGCTTAAATTAATAAATTAAATCAGTTATTAAAAGTAGGGTTGTTATGATTTATATCATGTGATTTATATAGCGATTTAAATCAAATTACTTTTTCAAAAAATCTGCGATTTAAGTTAAACATTATTTTTCACTGATTATTTAAGCTGAAGTACAATTTTATGGATAAAAAACAGACTATATATGGTGATTTCTGCTTAGAGCATATTCTATATTAGTGTAATTTAGAAAGTGAATTGTTTTCTTAATTATAATTTCTCTTTAATGTTAATGTTAATTAACATTAACCGTCAAATTAGTAATTGTAATGTAAAGTAACAATTTGGTCAAGTTAACCAAACTTTTAAGAGAAAATATTATTTTCATATTGTATTTATTTCATAAGGATATAACTTTATGAAATTACAAAAATGTTAAATTATTTAAAATTCAAAGTAATTTGTTTTCTACTTTTATGAGCTAAAGAAACAATATTAAACAGGCAATATAATTGTAACTCTTATTCAAGATGAACAAAAAGTAGATAAAATAAGCATTTGTATGATCAAAACGGGCATTAAAAAAAATTCAAACTCTTGATATACTACTAGATTTTACATTGCAAAGTATCATTAACTATTTTTTATATGATTAATTGTATCATGATTGATTTACAAAAATGAGCATCAGATATGTGTCTAGACTTTTTTAACTTTTATTTTTATTTAACTTAAAAATCCTAAAATTTAACTAAACTAAAATTAAGATTTTATTAAATTAACTAAACTTCGCTAAATTTCAAATCAAAACAATTTGTAAAAATTGCAAAAATAAGTTTTAAACAATCAATTTAATATCAACATATTGCTTTCAACAGTAAATTTCTTAAAACTAAATTACTTAACGATAAATTTGTTATCAACAAATTGCCTCTGCACTGATTATTTTGTATGTGCAGTTTGGTAATCAGAGGGTATTTGTTAGTTCAAAAAGAAATTACCTCTTCACTAATTTCACGTATTTTGTGTGTAAAGTTTTGTAAGTAAGGATTTTTTTATTTAAACGTACAACGACTAATCATTGGTAAAATTTCTTTTTTGACTGTTGACTGCGACGAGAAAAGTGGGATGTCCTTATCTTTGCCTCGCGTATTTTTTACCTTTGTAAGGTAAGTTTAAAAGCCAAACAAAATATTAAATAAACTTTGTAATTTAAGTTAAAATGGAGAATATTTTGTTAGTATAGGTTTGTAATTAAAGGGTACTTGTCGCTTAACTTAATGAAATTGCCTCTTCACTGATTTCACATATTTTGTATGTGTAGTTTTTTAACAAATACACTAAAGCAGCCCGCGATCTGGCACAGGATGCGCAGCAGCGCCAGCCAGCTGCGGTTCTGCTGCTTCGCGATCTCCAGCTTGAGGTCGTTGTTCACCCGGACGAACGTCAGGAGGAACAGCAGCAGGTTCGTGATGCTCTCTATGTGGTCGTACACGATTTTGATCAACAGGATGAGCACGTACGGCACGTATCGCTTCAGGATGAGCAGCAGCGCCCTCATTTCCGGACTCAGCGGGAGGTCCTCGGAAATGGACATGTTCTCCGCGATCGACGAGTCCTCGGAGTTATTGTTATTGCCATCGGCGTCGGTGGCACTGGTGGCGGCGCCGGCGGCGGGCTCCGCGGTGGTGGCGCCACTAGCGCCCTCTGCCGCGCCAGCCTCTTCGTTGTTGGCGTCGTTGTTGCCGCTCGGAGGCTCCGCGCTCGAGCCGCCCATGCTCTCATTGCCCGGGAAGACCTCGGTGGCGCGCCGCTGGTGCAGCTGACAGTGGCGCTCCTCGTGGGGGGCGCGGGCGCCGATCACCGCATTGCCGGTGGCGCCCTCTTCGATGTTGATGATGAAACTGTCGCCGGTAGCCAAGGTCGTGGCAGCATCGCGACGGTGCCGCTGGATGTTGAAGAAGGATGATAATCTAGGTTACTGCAAGAGGAAGGGGAACGTTAATGGGAGGGACGAGAACGAGAAACGGTTTGTGACTAGTGAAGAGAAATAGAGTTGAAACGGAAGCAGAGGTCAAGCAAAAATGGTTTTTGAACCGTTTCTCAGTCAGTTTGAACCGATACATTTTGGCGCCAGACTGGAAATATTGTTTTATTGGATAAAATAAAGTTTTAAAGAAATAAATCTTGTTTTTTGGAATTAGTCGTGCTATTTTTAACTGAATGGTATGGGTTTAAGGCAATAAGAATTACTTCCTCAAGACATGCAAATTGGTTGAAACTGAATACAGAAATGTCATAAATTAAAGTTTTTGAAGAAATACTGTATAAATGAAAATATTTTTATTGGTTTCGGTCGGTTTTCATTTACTGAGTTGTGAGATTCAAGAGTGTGACAATTGTGTGAAAGTTTTATCACTTTTTTCTAATATAATTTCACATAGAAAATAGTGACATCTTGGCTACAGGGTATACAATAGAAAGTAGATATAATCCCCTGTTTTCTAAGGAACACAGAATCAAAAACGGCTTCTTTCCCCCAAATTAATAAGCCAATATTTGTTATTTTCTGAAATTGTATTAAAATTTTTTAATTTTGTTTGATTTTTTTGATCTAAATTCTTCAACCACTTTTCTTTTTATAAAAATAGACCTACATTAATAATTTATTTATTTATTTCATTCAGTGACAGGCAATCGCCCAATTTACATTAATTTTAACTCACATATATACAAATAACATTTGAGTCTAAAATAAAAAATTAATATTACAATTTTACAAAATTAATATTACAATTTTATAAAATTAATATTACAATTTTACAAAATTTACCCATAACAAACAAATTAATTGTACAATTTCCACTGTTTTTCACGCGATGTAATTCCTGGTACTTTCAGACCCCTGGTGAGATTAGAAGTTATTAAAGTAGGAGAATGATGCGATATAGAGGATCAATTGTGTAAAGTTTCATTAGATATATTTCCATCCTAGTCATTGTATTATTGTGTATATCAAGAATTCTTGTCTGGTTTATAAAATGTAAACACGTGTTGTTTTTGTTAGTTTTGTCAAGTGTGTCATTTTATAGATGTTGCACTCTACTGATATATGTGTAATAAAAAAGTATATAATCTACACAATCGGTTGCAGAAGTTAGTAACGAAATTTGCCATTTATTAATTTGTATTATTAATTTAGTTCGTGTGCAGTCTATTAAGAAATTTCATATCAATCAGTAATCAATCTTAAAGTTAGTCACAAGGATATATACACAAATTTGGCACACAAAGGTTTGTGGCTTTGAAAATATGAATGTTCTAAACTTTAATTTGATGACAATATCTTTTACGAATATATATCTTTTAACATTTATTTTACAAATAAAATTCTCTTTGTAGCACTAATAATGATCTAACACTACTAACAAAGACTGAATTCCATAATTTTATTTGATCAGTTAGCTGTTATGATGTTAAGGTCAAGTGAAAAGCATACTCACCGACACTACAGATTTTGTCAAAATCTTTGTGGCTAATTTACATCTTTCTAATTCATTGGAATAGTAGAATGAAATTTCCTTACTTTTTTACAGGTTTCAATCATACAAACAATATATTTCATAGCTGATTATAAAGCTGTGATTTTTCAACGCAAAATATTACTTTACAACTGACAATATCCTTCCACATTAATAAAATTTTGTCCTGGTAAGTTTATACATAAATATTAAAAAATTATTTTTTCACAAGCAAAGTCCTTAACTCCATTGAAGTAGACTTTTGTTAGTTTGGTTTTTATCTCTAAATTATGTTTATAGGCTACATTAGTTTAAATTGAATAATATTGTAAAGTTTTGAAATTATGTATAACAACAAATAAACTGCCATTAAAATCAATGATGCCATTGACATTAGAAATGTCATTGCGCTGAGTTTTTGTTTCATCTTATCTCTTTAATTACATCCATTAGTAAATAACTACTTGTTTAAAATGTTTCTTCTTCTTCTTTGGCATGAATGCACTATTCTGACAGAACACTTCAGCAATCTTAGAACTAATTATCTGGCAATTTGAAATGTTTCAACTTCTTGATAATAACTGTGACGTTTCACCTATTCACTATCTTCGTGTTACACTAAATTATTATTGCACAAAAAAAAGTTAGGTTTCTTCATTAATCAGCAAACTTCACAGTGGAATGTATTATAAATATTCAAATGTTTCACAAATGCATCTACTTAAACAAATAAACATAAATTTTTATAATCATTTCAGTTTACTCTTCTTTATTATTATCTCCAATTGCAAATCCAATTGAACTCCTGCATATTATATAACATTTTATTATTATTAAACAAATATCACCTCACTCTTAATCATTCTAAAAATACCAGTGATTCAACATCTTCAACAAAAGAATTCTTTCAGGAAGATTACTGTAATAACTGATAAAAAATACCTGAAACAATACCACGCAATCTCCCAACTTTTACAATAGTACAAAAGCCCAATTCGCACACTTATGTAACGTTCACTTAAACTGAAAATATTGTACTTCAGTCCTCTTCACCCAGCCACTACACTTGCCACCAAATTCTTTTCCAAACAAACCCAACAGACTTTCTTTCCTCTCCCCTCCCCCTCTCCTGCTCCAAAAACAATAACAAACAACACGGACCGTCTAAAAGCACAGCCAACAAAAAAATAAAAAAAGCCCTTTATAAGACTTACTGATCGTACTCTTTCAACTAAAGGCCTCAGTCCCTCGATCCTGGACGATATGTTCTCGACCAGCGAGGTGGAGTTTCGCAAAGTCCGGTGCGCGTTGGCGTCGAACCGAACCAGACTGACGCCAGTGGCCGACGAGTGTCGGGGTGCGCTCGGGTGCATCTCAGCCGACGGCCTCGGCTGCTCCAAGTTGATCACGTGAGCCGCGTTCGAGTAGGTGGTGGGCTCCGCATTGTCCTCCGTGTTCTCCGTGTCCGGCATCGTGTACCTGTTTAAATCCAATGATACAATGAAACCCAACTTGGCTTCCTCATCGTCACTCCGAAACGCCGTCTCGGCCGCAATTAGCGATCACACCGTTATCACCGCCGAAAGCACTCGGGCCTCGTGAACCCCGGGCCATTAACGCCGAATCAACTGGCAATTAGCGCGCGGCCTAATAGTTTTCCGTTTTGCTGCGCCACGCCACTCTAACAGTGCAAATTGACTCGGGCGCACTCTAATTGAATTAAAAGTCATGCCTGCCGCGGTTAAAAATAAATGTTGCTTCTGAGCCGAGCAAGGTATACATGTGCCGTGCGCCAGACACATTCGGCAGTATCGCAATGACGCACTTAACGATAATGTTTACACAAAGTCAGCACGCAGCCGTGACTCACTTGGGGCTCTGCAGAGTTACCCGGAATTGCGCAACCCGAAACCCGATTTCGAATGCGACACCGAAAAGCGGGCGCAGCGGCGACTTCTGCGGTAATAAACCCGAGTGTTTCGTGGAATTGATCGGTGCATCGACAGTGGATCCTTACGTTGATAAGCACTGTTCAGATACGATCGGTGTTAATTTCGCTGCCGATAAACGCGCATATTTGCTGACATGTGCGCTTTCGCGGACGATTCGCCTTAGTCGGTGCAATGCGATCCCCGGGATTTACTCATCGTTGGCACGGTGACATCATAGCGTCTGTCCTTGTCGCGCGCGGTTTCCTCGTTTCGCGGGCGAACGCAACTCGACGGTCTACGGAAACTGGGAACCGAGCGGAGAAAAAACCAAGGACGGCGACTGCGAATTCGGCGATGAAAAACAGAATGGTCGATGACTCAACAAAGAACACGCACAGCTGACGGCCGCGCACTACCGCATGGCGCCGCGGGGGGGTGCGGGGAGGGCGCGCGACTGCGAGCACTGAGTCCGAGCGGCTATTCCTTGGACGCATAGACCGGAAGGCCCACGAGAAAGGGGAAACGAGAGCGATTCAGGGCAGTTCAGCGCGGGGGCAACGGAAGGCTCGACATCACGAGACGTAATTCGCGACAACTGAGGCTACGGAGAAACAATCATGGAAGGAAGATCGCTGGCGACTGAAGTGCGTTGGCAGCACTGGACTTTGTTGTTCTCTTTGGAGAGTGGTGATTGGTGGTGGAGAGAGGAGGGGGGGAGAAAGAGACGGTCGATGCAGTTGAGAGTGAGGGGATGGAGGATGGACGATCTGCAGTACTCGACGATTTAAGGTTAGAAGCTCGAATTAAGTTGCATAACAAACGATAAAGACGAATAATCGTGAATTCTTTTGTATGAAAAAGACAGTGTTTGTGTATTCCAAGGTGTCGACGCGTTCGAAAATCGATAACGAAAACAAATATTGACATTTTCGCGAACCTCTCGTGGTGGCACCACTGGCGGCCGACTTCGCGACGCCCGATGACATTTCTCGGGGGAAGTGACAGCTGAGTCGAGGCCCGCCGAGGACAAGCCAACCGACTTCCGAATTTCGATTGCGAATCGGGTTGCTGGCATGACCGCGTGGCGACGCGCGATCTTGACGCGGAAATGTCGCTGATCGGCCGCGCGGTCTACGATCGCAAGTGCCGCGCGCGACGTAAACACGGGCGCGCGTTCTGCGACGTAAACAAACGCAAATGGATCGATCGCGCGGGTTACATTTATGAAGCCCGTAAATGCGCTGTTAATTCTTCCCGGTGCCAGTTCCGCGATGGATGCGTTGTTTTTTACGACGGTGCCGAACTGAGCTGAGCCGGCCGCGATTTCGTGGAACGAGCGTGACAATGCCGAGTTTGCTGGAGAACCGCGTGAAAGTCGGGGTGTCGGTGCTCGTGGCGGTTTTGGGGCTGAGCGCGGCGGTATGCGGCAACTGCATGCTGTGGTGGTGCATATTCCTGCTGATGACGGTGTCATGCTGCATTATCGGGCCACTGGTGGTAGTGCTGATAAATGTGGCACTGTCGCCCAAACACCAGACTGGCATTGGCACGACGAAAACCGTCACGGAACTGGATGCGTTTCGCAATATGCTTATGGTACGGTGGGAATGGATACGATTAGACTCTAATCGTTAGAGTCTAATCATATTCTACCTCTAATCATTAGAGGTAGAATGAAACAATGTAAAATGTTTAGGGGCTAGTAAAATGCTGTGGTAAAATCCGGTTTGAAACCCTCGGTTGGTGTCATTATGATTGTCGCCCTCAGACACCAAAGAAAAGAAATCTAAATGTGAACTTTAAAACAGGTGTTTTATGAAACAGCAAGGTATATACAAATAAATCAGTCATTCGCCAGGGGTCACTTAGATGTACCTCTCTTAGATGTACTGATATCTAGAAATCCCCAGAGGCATCCCATTTTTACAATTCTTTCACAGTTTTACCTGATTTTCAGGTGGGCCTTTTAAGTTTATCCAAATGTTGATTTTCCAAAAACATGATAACTGAAATCAAAGTCGGATGTGAAAACATAGTAGTCTTTGTGTCAGGTTTTAATGAAGTTGGCTTTTCTTCACAAATATTTTACCTTTCTTCAATGACTTTTTGATGTTGACTTTTTTCATAAGGACCATAGATATATTCTCAATATTATTTCCAATCTATTTTCAAGATATGCCTGATATATTTCCAATATATTAGTTTTATTTGTGAAGGAGAATTAACTAAAATTCTACCCTCTTGTCTATTTGTTTAACGCCTTATTGACACTCACCTAAGTCGGGAATTGATTGTATTTTTTATTCAACCCTTGCACTTGCGACTTCTAGTATGTCTGTACAATTGCATCCGAAGATGCTTATGCAAGGGCCACGAGGTGTCGTCAGCTCGAGTTCTGATCAACAACTGTGTTTTTTTACTTTCAATTTTTCCTATGCGGAAGAGTCACATTTTGATTTTTATGACGTCTGACATATGCATTATATCTGCTTGTGTAAATTTCAAGCAAGAAAATGCTACAATCAGGCTTTGTCCGAGTTAGGCATCCCAATCCGACATTTTATTATCATGCTCAAATGTATGACCATTATAAAATGATATTTTGTATTTATATATATTTTCTCAAGTTTTTTACAGGCGTTATAATGTTACGACGAAACATATTTGCAATGTCATTCCCAGTCTATTGCTAATATATGTTTCATTCTATTACTAGAGTGGTAAAAAGGTTCCTATATGTTTCCTTTCACCAGGAATTATCATGGAAGAAAAGTTGGAATGGATGACAATGACGAATAATAACTGTACATGGCAATTGTAGTAGAGAGATAGCGTTTCTAAAGCATGTCAAGTGTGTGACAAAAAGTAATAATGATGTACTTGGATTAGAATCTGGATTTTTAGTTTATTTAATAATTTGAGAACTGAGTTTAATTTACAATAGTTTATAAATTATATCTCTGATAAGAGGATGTCGTTGTTACTATTGTGCAAAACTGAGACAAGAACATTTATACAAACAGTTTCTATCCTCATACAGTTGTAAATGCATTGACATAATATAGTTTGATTAAAGAAGTCAATTCTAAATTGTAGAATACACTTTTTATACAAAAAAGCTTCTTTCCTTCTAAAGCTTTCTTTCACGTTCTAAAAACATGTTATACAACCAGATACAATATCATTTGATTGATAGTTTAATGCTTATTTAATCTGTAACACATTGTTTTATTTAATTACTTACATTATTTAATATTATTTTCACTAATTAGTAATTAGTATTAGTTTTTCCCCAGTTACTAAGCAACGACATTTAACATTTATGTCCAAAAATGTTGTTTTGTTCTAATTTTTCTCAAATATAAGATTTGCGCAATTGTTACAAAAATAAGTTGCTAATATCATTTGACACTAATGTTATTAGCGTATTTGTGTACATTAATAACAACACTAGTTTATATATTTGCAGTCATTTTTAAACTTTGTCGATACAGATGTATAACTTTACAATAGTAACGCTGTACATTTAAAGTACAGATTTCTTTAAAAAGTAATTGAATGCCAGCATTCAAGATCAATTGAATATTGGAATTAGGTGAATTCCTAACATAATTACATGTATAAACAATTAACAAACATCTGATATCCCAAAACACTTGTTAGTCAATATCCCAAAATACTTCAACAGCATTTCACTTCAGTTACGATCCAAGATGACTCGCAAGCTTACCAATAAAATAAAACGTAAATCGCAGTCTAACATCGCTGCATCCGCTTTAAATTGGCCAATAATAAACCATCGATTCTATTTAAATTATTGATCTAATCGCAATAACGAGTTTCTAATTAATCGAACGTCGTCTATTTGCAGAAAAACTACGAACCAAAGCTGCACGGTCGGAAGAAGCCGATTCGTTACCCTGTGATATTTACTCGACCCGTGGACAATGCTCTGCAGAACCTGCTGGACCTGGTTTTCCAAGACTTCGTTGGTTCCTGGCTGAACGACCTTTCGTTTGACTCGGAGTCAATAATTGACAATATAAAACAAGACTTGTGGGGCGCGATTCAGAGTCTGCACGAACGCTTGATCAGGATTGACCACACCAAATTGGTCGCGTGCAGCATCGTCAATAGGGTCACGTTTCATTTTGAGAAAGTCCGGATAGCCCAGGCGGCGGTGTGAGTGATTCTCCCGATCACGTATCGACACGTACACAAGCAACCGCATCCCCGAAACTAATCCCGACCTTGTTTACTCTTAGCTCCGAGGGGGAGGATCCGGTGTTCATACTGTCGTCTCACATAATGTCGCCTGAAACTGAACTGGATTACTTGCGGAAAATCAGTGAACTTTGTATCATATTCTTCTTGCCACGCAGTTACTCTTTATCGCCGACGAAATATCTGCTGCGAGAAATTTTTGCCTGCAAAAGTAAGATTAACGAACTGCGATGGTTTTGGTTTAATCGTTGTTCCTGTTTATCTTACAGAAGCAAACGATTAAATTAGAAAAATTGGAATACTGGTAAATGTGTTGTTACATGGCTTGGTTTTTCAGTTTTGAAGCCAGCCATAGACCTGATCACCGACCCGGATTACATCAACCAGAAGATATTGACCTACATCGAGCAGCAGCAGCTCACCGAGGCGATGCACCGAAAAACGTACGAGTACGCCGAGTCCTTCGAGGACTTCATTCGCATGATCAAAACCACGAAGGATCTCGAGGTGCTCAAGCACATCCGGTACAACATCGTGACTGAAATAATGCAGGCCACGACGATTCAGAATGTGAAACGGGCCCAGGGCCTAGACCCTGAGAACAGTTCGATTGGAAAGTCGGACATGATCCAAGCGAGAAAGCTGAATAGGTACATCAAACAACTGACGTACGCCAAAAATATTTGCGAAGATCACATGCAGACTTTGGGCTGGGATGGGTACCCTATGCAGGTGAAGACATCGACATTACAACGATTTTTACGTACATTTTCAAATGTGGTACTGAAGATAACAAATTCAACTTTTTTAACATGCAGGAAAACGATGCGATAGATGCAACGGCAATGTCAGAAAGTCGCATGCTGCCACTGCAGTCTGTTTTGGAAAATGTAATTGGACGGCGTTATCTTTCCCAGTTTCTGGAACAAGTTTCCAGCCAAGGTCTCATCGGCTACTGGGCAGCAGTGCAGGAACTTCGCGGGGCCGATCGTTCCAACTGGCACCAACTTGGCGCTGAGATCTTCTACACTTATATAAAGTCCCCGACCGCCGAGATCAAGGTCGACAAGAACGTTCGCAAGCGCATGGAGAGCTTTTTGCTGGGAGACAAAGGACCGGACGTGTTCTACGAAGTGCAGGAAAATGTTGTGCAGACTATTCAGGAGAAGTACTACCCCTCCTTCCTGGTCAGTGAGCAGTACAAGAAGATGCAGGAAGCACTGCTGAATGAACGGGCAGATGGTGTGTATTGTACATGTTTTAACGTTTTGAACAGAAATTGGCACACGATGGTTGAAGTGAGACTTCTGATTACATGTTAACTTTTGTCCTGGAAATGCCATTCAGGCGATCGTAAGTCAAACGATGAATCATATATCATATGCATAATAGAGTTGATAAAGTAGAAGATGCTGATGAGCAAAATTAGCTGTAGTTGAACGATGCTTCTCCCTTTTTATGAACATATAAGTTTATATATGAGCATAACAGGGTTGTTGTGCACATGAAATGCCTGGAATTTTAGGGAAAAATCGGGAAATATGATTAAAAATGGAACAAATGTGAAAAACATTTTGTATTGTTAAACATTTTTTTTCTAAACCACTTTTGATTGGAAAAAATCACTCACAATTAATCCTTAAGATATTATAAAACCACATTTTTTTCACAATATTTTCACAACTTTGAGACATCAATATTTATTTTTCAAAACTTGAAGTTGTGAATATACTTTTTTAATAGAAAAAATTAGCAAATTTTAAATTCCGTTGTCCCTTTTTTGAATGTTGTCCCTTTTTTAATTGTAAATTTTTATTGTTTATAATTTTTGTCTTTTAACTATGCAGACAGTTTTTTTAATTTGGAAAGTGCAACAACCCTGTAAAAGTTAAACAAGAATATTTGTTTGCAATTTTTCATTATTATAATGAATATGAATATCATTTGATATAATTTGATCCAGGCTTGTACCTTTATTAATTACTTATTATAAATACTTAGAGTAGCAATTGATTCATAACTTTCAATTGATATATTACACATTTGTTTTAGGCATAATTGAGGATCGACAAATGGGAGATGGAAACTTGTCGGATTCCTCTTCTTTACTGGTTGGAGAGCACTCTAATTATGCTAGGAGCAAATTGGACCAACTGCAGGAGAAGTTGAACAACAAAATGCAAGCACTGCAGGCATTGAAATCGTCTTTGAAGCCGGAAAGCAGAATTTTGAGCATTTTGGCGAAAGAAGTCGAGTGGCTTCAGGGTGAGAAGCGTCAGCTGGAGGCGCATCTGAACCATACGGAAATGTGGGCGGAACATTTAGGAAAGTGGCGCGCTGACGTGCAAAATGCAGAAGTATGCCATTTGCGAACAGTCCATTGTTTAACTAAGTGTTTAGCACTTCAGTCTGAATCTAACATTTTAGCATGCTAACGAAAACGAGTTGTTAATATTGGTACTGAACATTCCAGATGTCCGACAATGGAGAAACTCCACAGTTTGTTTTGGTGGTTCACATGGACACTGATGAAGCAAGCGAAGAGAACATTTCCACTGGCTGGGTGGTACTGAGGAAATTGTCAGAATTTCAAGAGCTGCATCGGAAATTGCGTCAATTGTGTTCAAGTGTAAAAAATTTGGACTTGCCATCTCAACCGCTAAGGTTCTTTGGGAAATCCGACAAAAACGCTCTGGATAAAGACAAGATACAGATACAAAAATACTTAAATGTACATTCCTCGTTCTGAACTTTGCACATTGATATATGAATTTATTTAATTTTAACACTAATATAATCTAAATCTCTGTTGTAGTTTGTATTGGAAGATGAAAGGTTGAACCAAAGCGAAGCATTGTACGCGTTTTTGTGTCCAAGCTCGGAACGACTGAAGCATACAGCGCCATCTCCAAAGAAATCACGATTCTTTTTGACGACGTTGTTTAAATCGTGAGTAGTGTGTATGCGATTTTTGATAAATTTATGTTCAATGTAGTGGATGCATAATAATCAAGTGATATACTTTTAGGGGATCCAGCAGCAGTGGCGATTCCAGGGAAAAGGACGATGAAGAAGATTATTCATTGTTATTGGATGATAGCGAGGCTGGGCGGAGTAGCACGGATGGCTTAGGTCCTGGGAAAGATGCCATTGCGGAACCTTTGTACACCTGTTTAGGTGAAATATTCGACGTGCGAGGGGTTTCTAGATTGCTTAGACGTTCTTTAATCACTTTTGTACAACTTACTTATGGGAGAACTATAAATAGGTACGGTAAACTGTTTTCGGTAAAGTGGATTTTGTATTTCAGATGAAAATCGAAAATTTTCAAATTATTATTCTGAAGTTTTTCGATTGTTAATATTTTTTTACTATAACGCTGCACAATTGCGCAAAATAATTTAAACAAAGATATCGTTTCTATCTAATTATTCGCTCTTAGTTTGTAAAACTCCATTTAAAAGTCCAATTAAAAAAAAATGATGTTTTTACCATTTTTAAATGGGGTTTTACAAGCAAGCACAAAAAACGGGAAAACACTTAGCCACTGTCAAACTACAAATGAATTTTCCTGAATTATATCGGATTATCATCGGTTTTATAAACTTTGTAAAGAATTGTTTGTAAAAATCCTAATAAACACCCATTTACAATTAAATGTATATTTTCAGGCAGGTCAGGGAAACCGTGGCCTGGATATTTTCTGAACCAATGTTACACTACTACATTCAACTTTTTACAAAATCTTGGTGGCCAAATGGACAGCTTGTCTCTGTAAACGTCACTCGTACGGACGAGGAGAAATTAAAAACTCGAGGCGAAGCTCGTCGACAATTTCTTAACAACGTACCTGAGGTTTTAGCCAATTTGGTTGGAACTCAAAGTGCCCAGAGAGGAGCGACTAAAGTATTCGACACTCTACAGAATACAAATCTTAACAAACAGCTATTCTACGTACGTAGATCTATGGTTTCAGTACATTCAACTAATACGAGTGATTCGATAAACTGTTATTGACTTCTGCTTAACGTTTCATAGGACATCTTCGAGGTCGTCATATATGAAGTTTTCCCCGAGTTACAGCGCAAATAAAAGTCTCTTCGCCAAAGTTAATTCGTCAAGACTGCTGCTGATTGACTTTCGGTTCTTATGGAAGAATCGTTAATTCTATATTTACAACGGAGATTTTATATAAGTGGGCGTTTTCGAATCGCGCAGTTGATCAGTCATCGAAAAATCGATTGCGCGATTTCGGACTTGTTGCAGCAAAGGGTTGTTGCAACTTCTATTTTCAGTATTACAATAAATGAATCTACGTCAAACAACAAAAATAGGGTTCCTTTCTCGAGTCATATCGATTTTGTAGCTTCTTTTAAACGAAATATTTTTTTACAAAATCAAATGACGAAAGCGGACTTTTCAGCACAATGTTTCTTTTATCCCCTAGTCAATTTGAAATAATGTTAACGTGAAAACAAAATGTTTGTGAACATTGAAGGACTGATGATCAGTGTGATGATCGCTTTTCGTACGTGTATCATATTTTCGACAAACAACTCTACAAATTTGTAACTGCTAACATGATACGAAGAAGATGTCACGTTAAATTGTTTTTGTTATTTATAAATAATTTTATTTCGTCGCAGTGCATCTGTCTATATTAATTATGTATTAATAAACAACATCGTATGTGGTAAACGGTGCTAATCATCCAATTTCTTTAACAAAATAGTTTCAACACTGTTTATTTAGATACTTTCCATTTGAATTTATGTGCATTTAGTTCCATACTTTTGTCAATGAGATATCATTTTATTTGTATAATACTGTTTGAAGATGATATAGATGTAAAAATATACTGTTACATTTGATGGAAATTGTTGTTAATACTGTACAACTCTATGTTCGATTGTAACAAACCAAATCAGGAAATAATATAAATATGTACAATATAAGCACATTCAATTTCACTAGAATAAATACAATTGCGTTCATTGTTAATTTAAATTGTACGATTTCAGCTGTTATATTTTTCTAATTACATATTAGATCAAAATGTTCTAAATTTTTTTTAATCGCTGTAAATACCCTTTAGCTTGTAGAATGTACTATCAATTGCTATGGTACTTTCTAAGCCATGAAAATTCCAAAACAAATTTGTTTCTCTCATTTATATATGTAAATAGAAAGGTTACATGTTTAATATTAATACATTAAGCACAACTAGTATTTGTTCAATCAATTTAATAAAAAAACATCCAAAACTGAATTCGGTTCTTCTTTTTTATCAGTTTTTTTCTCTTTCTTATCACGAGTTACAATAAATTAACATTCACTGCCTTTAAGGCATCAACCGTCCAAGATGGATAGTTTTTGTCCGGGTAAAGGTCAATCATAAACTTTTGAATGAACTCTGGAAATTTCTGGTCCACAATACTTTGTCGTATATCCCGCATTAATCTCATTTGAAAAGCTATATTGTGAATAGTCAACAAATGACATGCCACAGTTTCATTAGTGACAATATTGTGCAGATATGCTCGATTGTAAGTTTTGCAGGTACTGCAGGTACAGTTTTCGTCGATCGGCCTTTTATCTTTGTCGTAAATACCTTGTTTTAAATTTAATTGTCCAGTGTAAATTAATGCACAGCCGAATCGCTGGAAAATAATATTCTGTATACAATAAATGTAGTATTTAATTTAAAATTTAAAGGGAGCTTAACCTTTCATTAAGCTACGATTAGTGATTAAATAATTATTTTATTGTAATAATTTATCTGATTTTTTTTAATAATTAAATATATATATACTTACAGCAGTTCTGGTCGGAAAAACGCAGTCGAACATGTCAATGCCCAAAGCACAGCATATAACTAAATCTATTGAAAATCCTACACCCATTAAGTACCTTGGTTTGTGCTTTGGTAAGATATTTGTAGAGACATGTACCATGCGCCAAAAGTCATTTTTACTTTCTCCACCACTAAAATGAGTAATTAACCATATAATAAATTGTGAAATTATTGCAAATACATGAAAGTAGTGAAAAGATTTGTATTTTGCTAATCATACCTAAGTCCTCCCACAGCATATCCATTGACATTTCTTTCCACTAATAATTTCGCACATTGTTCTCTTAATTCCACCTCTAAACCACCTTGAACTATTGGGAAAATACTCTGTTCATCTGGCCTTTCATGAGCCGCTATACATCTGTCTACCCATCTAACAGTCCTAAAATTGAAAAAATTAATGAATAATAATTTGGTGAACATGACTGAAAAGTGACTTATTCATGGTTTTTTTATTAATTGAACTAACTCTATTTACCTGTGCATTGCTTCTTCTATTCTTGGCCCAGTAATGGTTGTTTTGATTACATCATCTAATTGCATGATTATGTCTGCACCAATTATATTTTGGATTTGAATTGATCTTTCAGGTGTCAACATACACTCAGAATCTGAAAAAGGATTAGATATTAATTAAATACTGTGTGACTTAATTTCTAAAATATCAAAAAATATGAAGTTTCAATTATTTTAACTTCAACAATATAATACTAATAAGATGTATTATTATTTTTATTATTACCGTCATATGGTGACCTAAATTTTACTCCTTCTTCTGTAACTTCGGCAAGTTTAGCAAGAGACACCATTTGAAAACCACCAGAATCAGTCAGCAAAGCTCTTTTCCAATTCATGAATTTGTGTAATCCCCCTGCCTTCTTTATTATTTCAGGTCCCTGAATAATTGAAATAATTTGTATGTTTTTATCATTCAGCATTTAAGCTGTATATTCTAACTGATATTTTTGAAGAAAATTATAATAAATAAAGTAAAATCTACAATGATTCAATATTTATTAGTTTTGAAACTTCACTATTTTTATATATTCTGCACATCCTTCTGAAAATATCTGCAAAAACTCCAGTAATTTCTGAAAAACTATGAAAATTGTGTAAAATTCTACAAAATTCTGTAAAACTAATAAAAAACTTTGGAAATTGCTGAAACCGAGACTCGAAGTTTTGCAGATAATTCCTGGGAAAGTTTGCAAATGTATTTTGCAGAACTTCACAGATTATCATTTATTTAAAACCTCAGCTAAAGTTTTTAATCTGTCAAAATCTTTGATATTTTGAAAAAATTAATTTAGAGAATTTCCCAGTAATTGTCTTCCCTGCTCTTGAAAAGCACTGAAAAGTCCAAATTTCAGTGCTTTTTCAAAATTTTGTAGTTTTTTTTTTATTCTAAAGAGTTTTTCATAATTTTTCAGATTTTACCAGAATTTATGCAGATATTTTCAGAGGGACTTACAGACTTTTGAAACTTTTTCCACCAGCGATTATTAAAAAATGGTACTTATAGTATTTCGGGAATATCATATGCTGATAGCTTATGTCTATTCATGAATCTCATTTGTAAATCTCACAGGTCTGTTTCCAAGATGGTAAGTGTTTCCAAGAATAATCTGAACATCCAGTTTCTCTAACTGCTGAGGTAGGATTCCTTTCAAAGTACCCTGCAAAAAATGTTCGAAGTTTAAATTATTCATTTTTATACATAAAATCAAGAATTTCTTACTGATAAAATATCGTTTACAAAATAATTACAAACCTGAGTTCCGATTGGCATAAAAACAGGTGTGTCGACTGCATGATGCACCAGTGTCATTTTTCCGACTCGCGCCTTCGTCGTATTACACTCAGCGATAACCTCATAAACAAGTGGTGGCTTCTTCTTGTTTTCATCCATATTGTACTAAAATTACAAGTAATTCACACCATTGTTTACACATTATAATACACATATCACTATCCCTATTGTTATGTATATAACAATAAAAAATGGAATTTTTTTCAACTGGATACTGAGTTAATTGTTGTTGGTTAACCAATTATCACTTATTGTATTACAATTAGATTTTGTCTTTTTTCTGAAAATGAATGTAACGCGTGTTTACATTATAGTTACTGTGTGTGTCTGTGACTTGTGCTGCACGTGTTGAGAATAACCGCAACAAAATTGAATTCACCCGAAACACACGCCGGTGCAACATAACTCAAACAATTAGTTGGCAACAGTGGATTGTAACACGTGTATCAGCTGATCAGGTCTAAACACATATTGAATATAATAATAATCCAACGGACGGTTTCTTGCGAATGTATGGATTGATACAGATTGGTAAATTGCTTCTTACTATCATAATTAACAATATAATTGTTATCGTTTATCTATATTTTCAGAAATTTACTTACAACATTCTTTAGTACTTCTGATATCTGTTAGTATATTAAAAATTTTCTTGTTGAAATCGATGGTGTACGGGTACACCTGTTGCAGCCGAATAGACACTCCCCAAAAAAATCCGTGTCCAAAAAACGGACCAAATTTTTAAAAGATTTTCAGAAATCGTGGGGTCTTGCGTGTACTGAATATCAAAATTAATAAGATTTTCCGATTTTCACGATTAAAAATGTTCAGTTATTTAATTTATTTAAAATGTATTACACATTTTATTTATAATAAAAATCTATTTTCAAATTACAATATGTTGAATCCTTTTTCAAAGTACAAAATTATTTCCATCCTTTTAAAAATTGAATAGAAATTAATTAGTAATTAAATAACGAATTCCTCAGCGGAAAAATTTTGAATTCAAACAAATTCTTCAAAAAAAAGTTGTTTAATTCAATTCCATTATCAAACATAAAACATAAATTCTCCCCTATTCTTTCCAATTCCACTATTGGGTCGATGTTTAAGTTTAATTCGAATTAATAAATTAGAATTCATTACACTATTATAGCATTTAAATAAGATTAAATGAATTCCAGACAATTCAAATGAAAACACGATGTGGCTAAAAATCATCTTTTCTATTTATTTTTATCAAATGTGTTTGCCTGGATATACTTTCAATTTTTCATTTTTTTTAACAATATCAAACTCAATTACGCATAGCACTCAAAAAACTACTTTTTTATCTTCATTTTAATTTTAATTTTCATCAAACAATCTTTCCCCGGTATACTTAAATATCACATAACGCAAATCCCACAGTGCCATCGCCCGTAATCCGGGTGTTACAATTACGCCGGTGTCCACGCATACGGCAATACCGCTCAGCTGTTACGTCACACCGCGAAAACTCCAACGCACGCGCGCCGTGCCTTGGAGTTAACGCCGGTCGAATTAACGCCGTTAGCAGTTGCTTCACAATTCGCAGCGAACCCTCATACTGTGCACGACGCTCGCAGTGTCATCCAAAACACCGTACGTAATACGTAATTCATCTAAACACATATATTGAGGTGCCGCGACTTATACCGCGCGTAAAAAGTAAAAGATCCGGCATACGGTTCTAAAAACGGCCCGCGAAAGTTTCCATAAGCCGTCTTGACGACAGCCGGTTCGGTCGGCGAACTTGTGCTTTCAAAATAGACATGATTCCGGACATACAGCCGTTATTTCTGACGATTTTTCGTTGGTAGAATAAACTGGGTTTAGGTATATAGAAACGGCTGGATTTAATTACTATCTTGTTAGAATTAAGGGAGGGGGGACATAAAATTCCAGATTTTTATTACATTAGATATAAATGGAGATATAAGCACGCAAAGAGGCCATTTATTATAAATTATTTGCCGCAGTTAATTATTACATATTGATTGTGCAAAAATCTCAAGAATCTATAAAAACAACACGGAGTAATGCTGGCAAAGGAAAACAAATAGAAATTAATGTAAATTATTTCATTTCTAGTTCTTGAAAAACTCCAATATATTATGTTTTATATTTTATTGGTTGTGAGCAAAAAAACCTGTTTAACTGATCAATAAAAGCTATGAAGGTATTGGGTGAAACCGATTAAAAATGAGAAAAGTTTATGACTGGCATTTTTATGTAAATTTTAGATTGAACACAACCAAGTTCTCGGTTTCAGAACTGTTTCCAAATTAAGTGTCCGCAAACTGTTTCAAAATAAACAAATGTTAATCGTATTTACTTGTGCGCATTTGCGCTATAAAATTGTGCGCGATTGGGCTATCGAAATGTGCGCTATTGGGTTATAATTTAGGGCCAATGTGCACGATTAGGAATCACCGAAATGCGCAAAAATTTTAGCAATTTTTGTTGATCATTTTCAGCAGAGGCAATAAACTGATTTATCTTAACTAAACAATAATAATAAATTCAGCTTATCAGCCAAATGTATTGGTTTGAACTCATTAAGAAATACAACTGAATATAAGAAAATAACCATGCGATAAATGGATTGATTATTGGTTTTTGTTTGCTGGGATATTGGATACATTTGTAGGGTTTTATAGATATTTTTATAGAGAATATTTATAAAGCGAATATTGGAAAATTCGCTTCCAATATTATATACAATACAATATTAATATAAATATTTGCAAAAAATAATTAAAATAATGCATCAATCAAATATATTCTTGATGCTGTTATATTGTGATATTACAGCAATTATCATTTTCACTTGTAAAATACAATTATAACAGTCAAGTGTTTGAGATGTGATATAGCTATAGTTGTGCTATAGCTGAAAGAATTTGAAAACAAACTGAAAAATAATAAAAATGTTGTAACCATTTTTATACAAGCACTGAAACTACTCTAAGTGTTATAACAAAAAACTTTCATTCTTGCCTACTTCCTCGAACCCGCGATAATGAGGAAATGCACTGTTAAGTGACTTGTAAACTTTACTGGCTGCTTTACTACAGGTGCTGATAAATCTATATATGTTTATTAATAACAAGCAATAGAGACATCAACAGCCGAATAAAGAACCTTTTTTAACTTCGCTATCGCTCATCGTTTGCGTTTCTTAATGAGCTAATTTTGTTCATCGCGTTTCACGATTATCACGAGTTTCTTACGCCTGACGTATTACAAAACAGTGGCGGCCGTCCAAATACTACGGAAACAAAATAAAAATAAGAATGCACGTCGCGTGAATGTCGTGCGTTAACGCATGAATCGGATCGGCTGCGTTTAGAGAAAGTCAATGAAACGGGCGTTGCGCTGATCGATTGGTCCAAAGTGCGCGCCGATGTTGATCTTGTTTTTCTCGCGATGCGTTCCGACGCGTTGCTCAGACTAAACACCGAGACTGTTTTCCTCGATCGACGCGTCGATCGAAAGTACCCGCATCATGTCGTCATCTTGTGTTTAGGCAAATCTGTTTTTCGCGTTTTGTGGAAAAGAAATCAGTTTCTATCTCATTAATGAAGTTGTAATCGGTTGATTACTATGCAGTATTCATGAAATTGTTTGATAAAATGTGTATTATGCAAACACGAAACGAAGGCTAAACAATTTAATACGCTTGCGTATTCTATTTTATATAAAAAGTGTAGTTAGAATAGTTTACTATTGTTATTAAATATCCCAATTGAAAAATACTTTTAACTTTTCTAGTTTCTTTCTATTCATATTAGAAACTATGAAACACTTACAGGAAAAGTGGATAAAACCACAAGGAAACATAGGCCTAGATTTTCTAATAGGAAATTGATGTACATATTGATGTACATATTGCATGCAATTCAATAGCCATACGTTGATCATATATATGTATATGTAAATTTAGATATCTGTCGGGCGGAAACCGCGTATGTATTTATAAATATTTATAAGATAATTTATAAAAGTTTTTTTAAAGGGATATTAAATCTTATTGATTATGAGAGAATCCTAGCAAATGAGAATATTTTGAGAACCACAAAACAATATTATATCTTTCATAATATGAAATTATAAACAAGATTGAAACAGTTGTATCTAACATATTAAATTTTTCAACTTTTAGTACATAAAAAAATGTATAATGTTCTTTTTAGACGCGAGACAAAATACTGTTTTGTGTATCTTCAAAATATATTCATTGCTGCGATGTTATGATTCATCTCTATTATTTAATTTTAACTTGTTAATTTGGCTTAATAAAGCGCAGACAGTTAAAAATTTCATGATAAATATAAACAGAAAATATGTTGATAGAAGCAAAACATGTGTCAATCTATTAACAAAATTGTCAGCGTTCAACATTCTCGGACAAGGACGCAAACCATAACGTAGCTCCTGACGAGTTAATGAAAGCTGACGATGATAATCGAAATTGGCAATAGTAACATTGACATTCGTTCGAGTTCAAGCGTGAACAAATATAAATCCAACATTGTGTAAGGCGTCTTTGGATGACCTCTGTTTGAACATCAAATGTCTCGAACTTTCGTACAGCTCGATATAACAAATTGAAAGGAAACCCATCGTTTAACATAGGAACGAGCCCCGTTTATATCACCAGAAAAGGAAAAGAGATTTTAATATTTATTTGGATGCCCATTTACGTTCAAGATGAAGAGAAATTCTAGGAAGAGTAAAAAAATTAAAGAGACCGATTATTGATGACATAACACGGAGGCTCGACAGGTCGTGCCTTCCATTTTAGCCAATCAGAGGCCAGGAAAGGTCGGACGACTTTCAAAATCTTGTTTGTCTTATAAATGTGGGAGATAAGATATATGGACTTTGAAACGGTTCTTGTGGTAATAAACATTTGTGTACTATATACCCGGATGATGATAAAAATGTTTTCTAAATTTATAATAAAAAATACGGTAAATTAAAATCGAATGATTTTACCATTCAGAAATCACCATTAGAAATTATGACTAGAAATAATTTTTACTAATATTGAATAGTTCGGTTATGTTTGCTTCATATTCATATGCTTTTATAATTATATCCTTTTATCCTTTTATATTATAAAAAAGGATAGTGAAAATGCGCACGATCAACGTGAAAGATGAAAATAGAGTATAAATTACGTCAATTTTCCGTTTCCACTTCTATACTGAAACATAAACTTTAAAAGTTTATTTCTAATTATATAATGATGTAGTAATGATGAAATAACAATTACGTTTCAGTGGCATTAAATTAATTTGCTACACATAGATTATTAGACATTCAAATAAGATATAAACAGTTTGAGACGTATGTCACGAAGAGAATTTGAATTAAAAATTGAGAAAATTACAGTAAAATTAAAAGATTTGTATTTCAATTCCATTCAACTCTGCAAATAGAACACTTACTGTTCATTCAAGCACATCCAAAAGATTTGAATGTTCCTGAATCTATTCCATTCAATGAATCTAAATTTCAAACTCAAAAAGATCATAATTCAACCTGTACCTCAAAAAGTGTTCTAGAAACCCCATAAAAGTGCCAAATATTCTGTTATCACCTTAATCACCCTAATTTAATCTATTTCCACCACATCACAACTTATGCAAATATGTTCTAATATGTTTATAATAAAATACAAACATTTATCTTACATAAATCTATGTTCTCAATTACCAAAAGACAATTCTTTCCACCCGAACTTACACCGAGAAAACGAAATACTAAAAAATGCTACTTTTTCCTACTATTTACGACATTTCTCGTAAAGTTTACACATATCTCGTAACTTTACGAACCGTTTTCCTCATGACCCAACATTCGCTCAACGAACCCACCCAGACCACTTCGCCCAATATCTGAGCAAACGTTCTGTCATCTCCCCGCAATGCCCAGTCTGTATTTCAGTATATACATACATAACGCGCAATCGCCGTCGCGCCGCGCCGGCGCGGACCAGCGCCTCGAAATTCCTTCGCCAAGTGTCTTCCGTCACAGTCGCACATTCGCCTTCAACACAAGTAGTTCAGGCGTTCCTCGCTCCCCGAATTTCACATAATCACGTAAGTCCGATCATCCGCGACACACTTAATCGATCCTCTCAACCGCATTCTTCCGGTTTTCCGGCGAATCAGCGCAACTTGTTCCCGACCAATCGCAGAAACGTTGCTCGCCGCGAACTGTATTCCGTTTGACCTTGACTGACATTCGAACCGAGCCAAGAGCGCGCATTTCACCGCAAACGCTGCAAAATTGCGATTGTTTTCGACGGTATTTTCGATGTAACGACTCGTTGCGTAACCGCGGAGAGAAGTTACGTAATTTATGGCAAAATCGTTCCATCGATCGGAGAGATGTTGCGCTGCGTTCGGTTGTACGCGGGAATGACCTTGAACGGCGGTTTCAAGGGTACGATGGCGCGAAGGGGCGTGTGTTCAGAAGATAGAATATTGGGAATGGGAGCCTATTGTCAATCATAGTATGTTTACATTTCACGGATGCTTTATTTTGATTACTCGCAGAGATGCTGCTATCATTCGGTTTATCGGCGCGGTTTCAAGGCAGTCCGATAGGTTTCGAAAGAAATTCAGTTAGCTTGTTTGCGGAGAGATAGAGTTACCAAAGTGTGAGATAATTATAAGGAGATAGGAGGGAGTATGACATAAAAATATAGGAGTGTTAAAATGTGAAAGAAAGTTTAAATGTAGGAAAGAATGAGGTGCATTTTTTAGTTGCTTGCCGTGTCTATTTTGAGATCAAAAGTGAAATGTCAAGATTATTTACGAGAAATTTTTTTACTTTCAATGGTGCCTTGACCTTACAATGACGCTAAAGATAAACTGACTTGCGATTTAATGCACTCGCAAATTTTGTGTAATAATTGTATGTACTAATCTTAGACAAGGGAACCTATGTTTGTTAAAAAATTTTGTTGCAATTAAATTATAATCGATGATTTTAAGTAAATAAATATTACCAATTCTTATAATTTCATAGCTCAGTTCACATAAAATTACTTGCTTTAACAACGAAAGCTACAAGTAATATAACTAAAAAGAGAAAACAAATTTCATTTTCTTTCTAACAATTGTTGTCAATTGTTTTCGTCTGCTTCTGACAGATGTCAGTTGATAAACAAGATTTGTTTTCTTTTCTGACATATGGAGTTACAAAAATTAAACGGATCCATGAAAAGAATATCAATTGAATCATGTCATTGTGACGTAATTATTTTCTTTGTCTAAAAACGAGATTTTGTTAGCGATGTTTCTAAAAGTTTTTTTGTGCATTAAAATATATATTGTTTGCAGATAGAATCAGACATGGCTGCTGAAAAGTACACGAAAGCAACGCCTGAACTCAAACAAGAGTTGAAAAGCATCGCCGAACAAATTGTCGCTCCTGGCAAGGGTATTTTGGCTGCTGACGAATCTACAACCACAATCGGCAAACGCTTGCAAGACATTAACGTCGAAAATAATGAAGACAACCGACGGGCTTACAGGCAACTTCTTTTCACCACGAACAAGGTATAAACAATGTAAATAAAATACAACAAAAATATAGAAATATACTTATTCGGTTGACTATTCATTCAAAGGATAAAGTATAAAATTTAATGACGGTTTTGAACTTTCACCTTGATACACATGGAAAAAATAATTATTTTTTTGTTGGATTAATCACGTTATAATCTCATTATAAGGCTCAAACACTGAACAATTATTTCGAATCAGTGGAGCAGAAATGCCAATGACTGGGCAAAATCACCTTATTTCAATGCACAGAAAGTATTCTAGTTTATAATTGAAAATAGATTAAAAATTAAACAGCTTTAAGCCTAATTAATAATTTTCACTTTTTGTTACTTTATAAAATGAATTAATCATGAATAATTAGTTTTAAAAATTGGATAAATTGTCTGTAGTATGAGAATAAATTTGTTAATGAAAAATTGTGACTGTCAAATGAAATTTGGTCAATTTTCATTAAAAATCAACGTGGCATATAACTTCAAACACTGTAATCAAACTTATCATTACTAATGACAAATTAGATTAGAAGATTGATCATATAATTTCCTGTAACAGTTTACAATTAAAGCTCCTTAGGTAAAATTTTCTAATTCTACAATTTTCTAATTCAAAGTAATGTGGTGGTAATTTTACTTTGCTAATTGCAGGACGTGATTGGTCAGCACATTTCCGGTGTGATCCTCTTCCACGAGACGCTGTACCAGAAGGCCGACGATGGAACTCCCTTCGTTGACCTGCTGAAAGAGCGCAACATCATTCCTGGCATCAAAGTCGACAAGGGCGTTGTCCCACTTTTCGGCACCGATGACGAATGCACGACCCAGGGCCTCGACGACCTCCAAGCGCGGTGTATCCAGTACAAAAAGGACGGCTGCCACTTCGCCAAGTGGCGGTGCGTTCTCAAGATCGGCAAGAACACGCCCAGCAAGCTCGCGATCCTGGAGAATGCTAACGTGCTGGCACGTTATGCTTCCATCTGCCAGAGCGCCAGGATAGTGCCAATCGTCGAGCCTGAGATTCTGCCCGATGGCGACCACGATCTCAAACGCTGCCAGGAAGTCACCGAAGAAGTCCTGTCTGCTGTGTACAAGGTATATTACCTTGTTGAGGAAATACAAGATTTTACAAATACTAGCTGCAACTCTATGAAAACCACCAGCGCCTCCTACAATCCGAAACTTTGGATAGCAGAATTTTTGTTTCCAACAAAATGCTAACTAACTCAATACCGAAAAAACAGTCGCTTTTTCTGAATTCGATGTAAAGAAAGTAACTCATATTGTAAAATTTTGGTATATATTACAGTAACAGAAAAGCAAATGACTTTTTCTGAATAATTTGTTGTACTAGATTCTTTTTGGTAGAATTGGTCAATCAGATTATGTAAATCATATTTAAACAAACACGATATCGTTGAGCAATATCGTTACAATGGTTAAAACTAATAAAACGTTGTAGGCCTTGGCCGACCACCACGTCTACCTCGAGGGAACTCTTTTGAAACCCAACATGGTCACTCCTGGACAAAGTTGCCCAACCCGCGCCAGCCCACAAGAGATCGCAGCGGCCACCGTGACAGCTCTGATGCGCACGGTTCCACCCGCAGTCACCGGTGTCACTTTCCTCAGCGGAGGCCAGTCCGAAGAGGAGGCCTCAGTCAACCTCGACGCCATCAACAAATTCCCCGGAAAGAAACCGTGGGCCCTCACTTTCAGCTACGGCCGTGCCTTGCAAGCGTCTGTATTGCGCGCCTGGGGCGGCAAGAAAGAACAAATCGCTGCTGGACAGGATGAACTTATCAAGAGAGCTAAGGTATACAGCCATACGCGGAAGATTTGACTAATTTCGGAGCAGTTTTAAAGTGTTTCACTAGCTTCATGTTTGGAAATTGTTTGTTTTTGTAGAAATGATAAACGAAAAGAATTTTTTTTAGATTCATCATATAATTGGTGTGAAAATTGATTAATATTTCATGTATTGCTGTTGTAGAATTGGTTTTTGTTTGTTGATAAACTGGATTTTATTTATTAGTTTGTATACACTGTGTATCTAACAGCATGGCATGGTTTCATTTTTGTTTTGAACACTGTTGCTTATCTAGGCAAACGCAGCAGCTTGTCAAGGCAAATACGTTGCTGGCAGTGCAGTCAGCAAGGCTGGACAAAAATCCCTTTTTGTAAAATCACACGTATACTAAACTTTCGCCTTGCTTTTGTTTACTCGCTGTAAGTATTTCTTTCGCAACACTTCCTCGATATTCTTCACCAAGGCTGATATATGTTCTAATTATATTTGTTGTGCACTTGTATCTTGTGAACATTCACCCTTTTTATTTTAATATTTGAAAATATTGCCACAGGGTATCTAGCGACATCTTTATACAAAATTCCTGGTTAATTTCCGATTTTAGAAAGATTTCAAACAAATTTGCAGTTATTAAATACATATTTTTAAGCTTTGAACAGTATAAAACGTAATCGATATAGTAACAATGGTTATATTAAACGCTAATCAATGTGATATATAATTATATATATAATTAATAATTGAGTAAATGCAAATTATTACATCATTTGTATTAATAATGATATATTATAAAGATAACGATTGATCATATTTATACAAGTAATGCATATGATGAACAACATTAAACATAAGATATAAATAATTAAAATTCATGTCATATTTTATTATTTTTTAACTAGTTTTAGATTTCTAACGTTTCGTTACATTTACAGGCCAACAGCGAATCGGCTCTTGGAAAGTACGCAGGTGGCGTTTCCGGCGCAGCGGGAGACGCGGCATTGTTCGTCGCCAATCATGCATACTAAGCTCTGCCGCGCAATATTACCGATTATTTACATTAACTATCAATTAATTGTAAATCTAAGACTCTGTAAAAAGATGAACTATTTTATTGACTATATGCTCACCGTGAAGTAAAATCTTACTATTTAAAATCATGGAAACGCACTTGAATTTAGATTTATTTCCAGGTTGTAGTACACATTTGTAATTTATCCTCGCTACTTGATTTCATGATATAGAAATAAGTAGACATCGGAGGAAACAGAAACAACAATAAAAAAACCTTGCACAGGACTTCGATCAATCGCATTTTCGATGCATCGAACGTCTGACAGGTTTTTTTAATCTACATTCAAGTTGTGTTACATTGTAAATTACCACTGATTAAAAAAGATTTTATGACAAATAAATTGTGAATTATAGAAAATATATTCTGATGGTATTAACCACCTTATTGCCAATTTATTACAACACCCTCTTCTCTTAATGAAAAAACATGCTGCAATTTTTCCACACGTTAACTTTATTTTATTGTACAAAAATATAAATTGCAATGATAATGCAAAACATATCTTAACTTAAACTTTTACTTAAATTCGTGTAATAAACAAGTAAATGTTCATAATTCGAAAAATTTAAGAAGTGACTTATCAAATGGTTTTGTAATAATTTAAAATGACTAACTTTATCTCCCAACTGATCGCTGCACCGATGATTACAGTAAAAACTTCTGCAGTATACTCATAACAACTTATTGATAATATAATTGTTTGTCTATTCAAGACTACGATCGCTATTATATTTCTGCATAAGTCTGTCCCGCATCAGCTGGTTAATTTCCATGTTAATTCGGTGACTCTCTGCTCCCATCTGTAATTGCTGTTGAAGAAGCTTCATCTTCATTTCGTGTTCTTTCTCCTTTTGTTCCAATTTTTGTCGCGTAAGCTGATTCTGCAGTTTTAATAGTTTTGATTCGTACGTCGACATTTCTACTTTTCGTCTTTTTGGTTGTTGTTGATTACCATTTACAAAGGCTTCCAAGACCACAGCTTCTTCCTCGGTCACTGGTTTTAGTTCACTGAAAATTAAAAAAATTGTATTATTGCAACACGCAACGTTTCAAGCAGACCATTATATTTTTGTTCTGTTGTATCTTACCATGCTTCTGAGTCCAAGTAGTAGAGTATTTGCGGAGAATTACTTTCCACAGCATTTGTCTGAAAATTAAAATATCACACATTCACAATATTTCGATTGTCAGTATTTGTCTTATAAGGTTGAAAACTGAAATGAACATTTTACTTTTCATAGATTTCTTGATGTATGTTTTTTTAAATAATTCTGAGTAAAATCAGGTGTTAGTTTATTTTTTAACAAACATTATTTCACTTACTTTTTAACAAATATTATAAATTAACAAAAATGTTAATTATGTAAAGAATAAAAAATTTAATTTGAATGTATTAAGCATACCAAAGACGTTTGAACTACTTTATCAGCAACATGTCTTTCTCCTTGATTTTGAACATTCTGTTCATCCTGATTATTGTTTGTATCTGCAGATTGGTCTGCACTGCAGCCAGTGGTTCTGATATTTTTTATTGAACTCTTCGGAGTTGAAGTATAAGGCATACTTTCAAAATCCCCTTTAGATATGTTCGATAAGAGGTTCCAATCAATGGAAAGATCACTGTCACTTTGAGATTCTTCAGTTTCAGTTTGACAGACTCCGTTCTTAAGTACGATGATTCCGTTTTTCATCCAGTATCTGACTTTAGCTCTCAATTCTTCCCAAGAGTATTGAAGTCCATGAAGCAATAGTTTGCGAGCCATTACTTGCCAGTTATGTTCTATAAGAGGTGTTGGAATTTCTTCTAAGTCATTCTAAAAAGATATATTACAATTATAATACAAACATGAGATTGAGTTTTTGCTGAATTGTAATGATAGTGAATAAAAAATGAATCTAAAAAGGACTTACCACAAAAAGATTGAGATTCTCAGATACAACTTTCAAAATTATTCTATTTTCCTCCGCAAACAAATCTTGTATATTTTCAAATGACTGGTTTTCTTTCGTGATATTCATGTCAGGAAACTGTGGCATTCAAAGTAAAAAGTATACTGTTCAAATTAAGATATTCTTTATATTTAGACAAGTCAGTTCTGTTCTGTTTCTCTAAAAAAATATTTTCACGTAGTTTCATGCAAAATTTGATCCATTTATGTACATGAAAATACAACAAACTGAATGTACAGTTATATCGTATGTGAAATTTGATGCAGCGCTTTCAGGAAATTCTGTCAGATGATCCCAAAAAATATCCTTAACGCACTAAAAGTCACGAGAGAGCACACACAGTGACACTTTTAACTCTAATTGGCTTACTTGTTTTACATATTTACTTTCTAATCTAGTAAAACGATTTATGTAAAACGAAATGAATCGAAACTCTGAAAATATCTTTAAAAACTCTGAAATACTCTGAAAATTCCAATTTTGAGAGATTTTCAGAGTTTGTGTAAAATTGACAAGTTTGAAAGTCGGACAATATCTGAAAATCTTTCAAAATTGGGAGAGGTTTTTAGATTTCAGAACATTTCAGAGTTTTTAGAGAGATTATTTTGAAAACTTTATCTACTTTACTTTATCAGTTTACTTATTTTATTGACATTTTCATGCTCGTTAAGATAATGGCGAAATTATGTTTTGTGTTCTTTTCTATACTTACCGGAAGGTCTCGCCGATGTTTTTGTTTTAGGTTAAACTCCCCCAAAAAACTTGTGCCTTCAAAAAGTGCAATTTTTATTAATTTACGTCTTCAAAACGCAAAATAACTATTTTTTGAATTATTGAATCAAAATACTTTTTGAATAATTAATTTAATATTAAACCAATTATCGCATTTGAACCAATTTGATCGAATTTGACAAGATAAACTGAAAACTATCACTAAACTAACACATTGCTATCAAATTCTCCACCATCTTGAATAGACATAAATAAAAAAGCGCTCGCGGATCCCACAAATTGGCGGGAAACCAAATATTCAAAATCGAACTAATTTTTGTTGGCAATCAAGAAAATTCACTTTTTACAACAAGCTCCACGTCAAATTCCTTTTCGCAGATCAACTGAGAAGCCGAGACAAATGACGAAATTGTTTTTAGGAAAAGCGAGAATTTGAAATTTTGAATACCGATTGAGCGAATGTGGCGCCTTTCAGCAGATCAACAAAACAATTACATAAACACATGATTATTTAATAACAAATATAATAAGAAATTATAAGTCAGAAATGGCCTACTTTTGCAACAAAAATGAATTATCTTTTATTTATTTTAATCATAATTTATTCTTCGCATGGTAGAACTGCAATGTCATAAGCCACGTGACGTCACGGAGCAGAAGACGCGACTGAAGTTTGTTTTGGTTTACGTTTCGTGAATGTCGGTAACAATGACTTTACTTCGAAATCCAATGAACTTTTTATCAATTTGATTTATTTATTTGTAACTGAAACATTACGATATGTATAATTATCATTTTTACAATTATATTAGTAAACGTGTAATTAAATGTGTTATTTAAGAATTGACATTTTACATAATGAGTGAAGTGGAAATTGAAGCTTTTTTCGGGGTTTATTTGCTGTATTGTACAAATGTTAAATACAAAGGGAGAACTTATATCGGGTATACAGTGAATCCAAAAAGAAGAATAAAGCAACACAATGCCGGGAAAAAATTTGGAGGTGCTTGGCGCACGAGCAACCGAGGACCATGGTAAACATAACCAATATTCTTTAACTTAAACATAAGTATTTCTATTTAGATATATCAGACATTTCGTCAATTTTGGATTAATAAACATATTCAGAACTTTCTCTACGTATTGGTAGATAAAAAAATTCCATAAATTGTGAAACTATCTTTGTTTTGATAATTTTTATTTTCAAAATTCATTTTTATTAATTATAATCACAATTAATAAAAATGAATATGCATTTTTTAGGAATATGATTTTAATCATCCATGGATTTCCAAGTTCCACTGCTGCACTTCGGGTAAGTATTTTAATTTAAAATAAATATTTGTTGTCTACAAATATGGCAATTGATTGGTTTTAAATAAAAATGTAAATAAATATATTTTACATTCATTTTTAAGAAGCATTTTTTATTAACTTCTTTATTAGCCAAGTTAAAATATTTGGGTTAATATATCATTTGTGATTTTTTATAAATAAGGAATTTCTTATAACAAACCACTGACCAGAATTTTCTCTCAGCAATCAACATTTTACGCCCCATTAAATAATAATTTTTCGGAAATAAATAAGATGATCTAAGAAAGAACCATTTAAACCTTTACTGTTATAATCTAGCATCTAATGAAAGTCAGCAAGAAATGAAGTTGCCGTTGATAACAAGTTTGTTACATCTGTTCATGCATGGTTTTTGCCTCTCTCCAAGACGATTGCTTTTGAATCGATGTTCACTGTACTCGTGATGCTGATTCTCGGTACCGTGTTAAATCGAGAAAATTATACACTAACACGTAACACGCTGCTCCTGAGTCAACAAATGGATGCATTCAAGGATCAAGTTTTTATAAGCAATTCAATTTTATGGCACTTTAGAAGTAATTAGACTCCTTTAATTCGTATTATCAAACGCGATGAAAAATCTGGCAACATATGCAGTTCGTTCCCTACGCGATAGTTACCTATGTGATTGTCTACTCTATAAAAATATTTAATTTTTTGTGTTATTAATTAGAAAACGAATAGAATTTCAACATTATTATGATTATTTTAATGACATCTGTTGTGTTATTTTATTTCATGTACTTTTTAATCGGTATAATTAAGTTTTCAACTTCAGAGCAATTTTTAGACAAAAGATTTATCGGTTTAAATGGAAATGGAATTGAAAAAGGTCATTAAATTCTTTATATGTTTAAATATTTGAAGTTTTTGTTTAAAGTATTTAAGTTTACGGGTTTCTTGTCAAATATTCGTTCAGTCAAATACATTTTTGATATTTTAAGTTTTCTCCTTTGGATTAGTTTCAGCCAATATATTTTAATATAAATAGATTAAGATCATAACATTATGAGTCAGTTGCTTCCAATTAACAGTTTTACTAATTTGTTTATTAGACTTTTTGCAGAAACGCAATATAAACTGAATAATTTCTAATGCATTCTTTTTGTTTACAGTTTTTGTTTTATACTGAGACTGATGCATAAATATTAAATTTACTACTCTAAATTAATAAAATCGGTAGCTTAACCTAGATACCTGGATTAATATAAAAACATTTTTTTCTGATGTTTAATTGATTTTAAATTACATTCAGTATTAAAGAACCCCTAACAGTTAGTTTCAATTTGCATGTAAACATTTCAAGGTTGACCGATATAAAAACTTGCAATTAAATAAAGAAGTCACAAAATCTGATTTAAATCAAATAGGGTGAATGCACCAGTGAATGGTCGAGCCCCAGTGAATAGTCGTCTATCATAAAATAATTATAAATTTTAATTATAACAAAATATAACTGACAAAATTTATTGTGCAAAACATTCCTCGTTC
>JABFPB010000667.1:0-33808 GCA_022817645.1 Ceratoteleas bidentatus
AGACGATTTTTTAAACCATTTCAATAAGTTGAAATTGTTTAAGTCACGGAGTTAGAGTCTTTTTCATAAATTTAATTAATACGCCGAGTTTAACCTTGCAACGAAATCATTCAAATCCTTGTTTATGGGAAAATTCTATAAATAAACTCTATAAATAAATCTGAATTTAATTGTCTATTTTCGACAAAAGTTTGTTTCTCGTGATTGTGTTCACTTCGAAAACGCGAAAGAAACGTTTAGCAGTAAGCTATTATAAAAATCATGTCTGTACTGTTCACAACATTCTCAACAAAAATGAAAAAAAATTCTCGGTGAGAAAATTGATTAAGCTTATCTCAAGCGTTAAATCACTTCTGAATAAAATTAAATAAAAATACACTAATCTAGTAACTTATAACGAACCACTTTAAATTGGACTTTACTTCCCGTTCTGTCCCCAAATTTCGACACAACCGACACCGAAGTCAATTTACGATTTCCTCAATAGACTGGCGTCGGATTCTACCACGCTCGGATCGAAGCCTGAAGGGCCTACAAGTGTGCATGAAATCGGAGTACCCACCGATAAAGTTCTAAACATTTCATTAGAAGGAATTTCTTCCGGGAAACTCCTCGAACAAAGATCCTTGTTCGAGGCAATGGCTTATCAATTCAGAGGGCTTAAATAGCGCCTCCTTGTGAACACTGCTCTCATTGGACCAATAATTACACCAATACTCTGTAGGCTAAAGTTGATGAAATATTTTTGCATGCCACTCTAAACCCCAACAATTTCTCTCAACCTCAGTCCACCAGAAATAATCCAAATTAATTTACATTCAACGTGAACGCCTCGTCCGCAGTTCCTCCGCCCAGCACGAAGATCTTCCTCCCGTCGAAGGCCACCTCGTGCCTGTACCTTCCCGAGGGCTCAGAAGGCTGGTTCCCACAGCAAATGTAGACTGATTCCCACACATTACTCGTCAGATCGAGCCTGTGAATGTCGCAGGTGTAGTCGTACCCGTTCGTTCCTCCGATCGTGTACAAATATTTGTCGTGACAAACCGTCGCCTGGCCGTACTGCGGCTCGGGCTTGTCCCCAGTGGTGTCCAGGGCAGTGAACCGACCGTCCACCACATTGCACAAGTATGTCTGGTTGCTGTTGTGTTCCCCAAAGGGACACCCACTGCCCCCGTGTACAATCAGCATGTTTCCCTTCAGCCTCACAGCCGTCGACGCCAGTTCGCTCGGCAGTTTCGCGCGATTGTTAATCAACGACCATTCCCTGGTGATGGGGTAATAAAAATGATTAAAAAATCACATTAATCAGATTTTTTATTGTGTTTAACATAGTATTATAATAACATAAGCATGGCGAATAATATATACATTATAACTTATTTAAATGGAAAATAGTCAATAATTTATCAATAATCATATGTTAGTTATAAATGTTATAAACATTAATATATGGATCAGATACGAGTATTGTGTAATGGGTACTGTTTACTTTTAACTAAGTAAATAATAAGGTTTTTATTGTGTCGCGATGGCCAGAACTGTGCCATATTTTAAATGTTGCGTTCCATAAAACACATAAAAACGTCCGTACGATGTGTTATGGCCAAGCTCTTCCTATTCTGTGATTGCCGAAACAAACCATATGGCCTGCACTATACAATAACTATGTACCCTTGACTTTTCCTTCGATTCCGAGAATCATAAAACCCGGTAAAAAACAAACTCACTAATCTGGAAAGCGGATTTTTGGAAAATCCTTGAAGCCAGAGAGTTTGCTGAAAAATGTAATGAATGAAGCTGTTGATTAAGGAAGTGACTTATGATATATTACTTAAATTCCAACCTAACCAATTGATTTCCCGCAAATATACTGTTTTTCTCCTCCCCCAATGAATTGTCGAAGGATCAGATGTGGCAATCACTGGACACTTCTGAAAATTGCGGTCCAAGGATTCACCATTATCCAAGGACGTAACAGCATCCATAATTGATTCGTATATATCTGATGCATATAGAAACCTACATCCACTTACTTGTTCCCCTATTTCTGCATTTTCTAGGTGAAATTAATAAAGTTAAATGCCAATGTGTAGAGATTTGAATCTGATGTTTTTTTGAAGGGAGACAAGCAACCAATGAAATCAGTAGTTTTTTCAGAAAACTATTCGTCAGTTACAAATGCAATCTTTTACTTCGACGTCATTTTGTAAAATGAAAAAATGGGCTTAAAAAATAATAAAACTGGCTTAAAACTTCATTCAATTCATTTTTTCAGCAGTACCATTGTTATTTACTGTATTTGTTATGAAAGTTCCGGCAAAAAATTTTGAAAAACACCTAAATAATTATTGGCTTCAAACACGAATACCCTCTTAAATGCATGATCAAAAATTATCCAGAACAATTACTGTTGTGAATAGTTTTCCGATATGCCACATAATGAGACAAATACAGTAGGACAAAACTTATTTGTGATCCGTTTGTAACAAGTTAATTATAAATTATATCTAAATAAAATTAAAACTAAACTAAATGCAATTCTGCAACGGTGTTGTTATTTGTACTTTATGTTAGTTTTATTTGAAAATAGAAAAACATCAATACTGTCTTTCTTATTTCGTCCTTTTCTAGCATCAATAACACTAAAAATAGTGTCCTTAATTATAAATATGATATTTTAAATCTTGCAATATTGCAAAGTCCATACTTAAACTATGAATTAAACTATGAATTTTTTTGCGAATGCCCTAAGAAACCCGTACCTTTTATACATGACCTGATTATAGATAGTCAAACTATCAATGCTTAAGAAATACTATTTCAAACCACAGAACCAACAGAAATTGTCTAAGGAAAAAAATGCTGATAGAGAAACGTTGTTTAAAAATAACGGTAACTTTTTCTTTAATATTAATATTAGAAAGACAGTAATTCCACAATTACGAAGGTAGAAACCAAATTACTTTGAATTTTAAATAATTCTTATTATTTTGAATTTCAAATTAGTAGACCAAATTATTACTTGTAACAACCTTACTATTTCATTAAATTTAATAATTCAATTTGTAAAATACATAATACCATTTACCATTAAAGAAAAATTGAAATTAACAAAACAATTCATATTCTAAATTGCATATGCTCTGTGCAGAAATTACCATATTAATTCTGTTTTTATTCCATAAAATTATTCCAAACCATTTCAATCTTTGAAATGCTGGTTTACCATGACTTTTTAAGTCATTTTCAAGTTTACTTAGAACAATTTCATCGATTTTGCAGGAAATCCTTATATTTGACAATCTTTGCCAAATTCAAACCAGACTTGAAAGGACTCGTTTTTTAAGCATTTTCAGAGGATAAAATTGCTATATTTTGCTTCTTATTTCGGTTTCATGCAGAATCGCTGGAGATTCACCGTTTTTTCAGCGATTCGAAAAAACCACTTCTCTCAATCGTTCTCCACAGCTTCCAAACCGTTTGGCTTAAGTAAACACTGAAAATTTGTCATAGATCATTGATTTTTTTAAGTAATTTGATTTAAATCGCGAATTAAATCAACTATTTAAACCTCTCCACTGAAACCATAACAACTCTACCTGGTGATGATGTTGAACTTCCACAGTTCCTTGAACAGTGGCTTGCTGTCCCACCAGATCTCGTCGTTGGACATCTGCGGGTCGTTCTCCAGGATCGTCGGGTTGAACCCGCCGAACGAGTACATGAACGTGTCATTGCAGACAATCCGATGACCGCTCCGAGGTTTGGGGTTGTGCTCGCCGGACGGCTTGAGCTGCGTAAACACGAACGGCCGGAATGTATACATCTTACATTACTCGCAGCGGCGGCTGTTTCGCGAGGCTTGTGTTTCGCAAACGTCGCGAGAGTCGGAGAGTAAGGCAGTGCGGGTTTGGAGGTTAGGATGAACGAGTGGGCCGATCGGCCCGATTGATCGGGTTGTCGTTCTCGGATTCGAGGACGATGATGTGCCTGCGGGTCACTTGCGCTCTAACTCTCACGGTTTCGCACTATTTACAGTTTCCGAAGGAGAACCGAGGAGTGTGGAATGAGATAGAAGGGGAGTGAGATTGAGGGGAAGGGTTTGGTGGAGGGGTTTTACGACGTTTTCATGAAAGAAGAGAAAAGGACTGGGAAGTAAATAGCGGGTTTTTGTTTGTTTTGGTGGCTGTCAAGTGTTTGTTTGGTTTTTTTGTTTGGGAAAGAGATTTGCTGTTTGGGTGGTGAAATTGAATGGTGGGCTCATAGATGGCGCTGGTTTGTCGGGGGAGTAGAAAGAGATGGAGAGAATTGTTCTGTGAACAAATGTTTAATGTGAAGTTTTACAGCGGTTTGCGGTTGTAAAAAGGTAAGTAATTGCGATTTTTTGCGGAGAGGTGGTTTGGTGGTAAGGAATGGACAGTTTAAGTATTTGAGATAGAGGTTTTGGTGTATAGAGGCGTAGAGGTTCTAGTGGAAGAGTTCGTATACAAACACATAACCTCGATCCAGCGATTAGTTTTACGCAGATACATATTTTATTGTTAGGTACGTTTCTTTTTTAGTGCAAGTATTTAATCGATATTTGTGTCGTTTGTTGAACAGCGATTTGCGGAAAGTTCTGAGTTTATAAATTGAGGCAAATTGTTGTTAACAAGCAAATGTACACTTGTCAAAAATGTTGACATACGATTACTTCTATTCATTGTTAAATACCATTTATTCGATATTATTAACAATTGGAATAAAATTTAATAACTTTTTCCATGCCATTCACCTATTAAGTTTAGAGTTTATTCAATTTAGTTAGTCAATAAGAAAGCATCATTAATTTGCTCATTTGATTAACAGTTGCAATTGACTAGTGTACATTAATAGTTAAAATCGTATTGATTTTAATTTGACTGTAAGAATCATGACTTATTATGGGTTTAACCATTTTTCTATATTTATTTATTTATTCAGAAATCCAACAGGTAAACCCAATTATAGGATTATAGATAGCTGTACATAAATAAATAAACCTGTCTGAAACTTTCCAGCAAATTAAAAAATGGTTCACGAAAAAAAGGCTCAACGACGAAGCAGGTCTCGAGAGCGAGACAGAGATCGCGAACGTGACAGAGACCGAGACAGGAGGGAAGCTAGGGAAAGAAGAAGATCCCGCAGTCGTTCCAAAGATCGAAAGAAGGACAGGAAAAGGTCTCGATCCAGGGACAGGTCTCGTGATCGAGAAAGAGAGAAGGACGTTGAAAGGTCCAGGGACAGAGACCATGACAAGTCCAGGGACAAGGATCTTGACAGATCTCGCGACAGAGATGGTGACAAGTCACGTGACAAAGAGAGAGACAAGTCCAGAGAACGGAAGGACAATAAAGATGACAAGAAGTCAAAGGATGACAGAAAGAGAAAGGGAACTCCTTCGGGGGACGATGACAGAAAGAAGGATTCCAAGGGGGAGGCCAAAGCTGAGAACGAGGAGGACGAAGAGACTAAGGAATCGAAGACGAAGAAGGAGCCACTGAGTTTGGAAGAGCTTTTGGCAAAGAAAAAGGCAGAGGAGGAGGCCAAGTCTAAGCCAAAGTTCCTGACTAAAGAGGAGAGAGTTGCCCTGGCTTTGCAGAGACGACAGGAGGAAGTGGACAAAATGAGGAGGATGCAGGAGCCACAGAGGAAGGCTTTTCTGAACGAAAGCACGAGTTCGACCAGTTCGAAGGAGAAGGAATGGGATGAGAGAGAAAGGTTTCGTTTTATATCTACTTTTGATGTAAATGAAGTATGTTAGTTTGTAGAAATGTGATTAACTTTGCTTTGTTGAATTTGTGTTTAGTCGAAGGAGAGAAGGTCAGAAATTGAGAGAAGAGGATATCAAAGATAAGGACAAGGAGAAGGAAGTGGAGGCTATCAAGGAGCGTTACTTGGGATTAGTGAAGAAGAAAAGGAGAGTTCGCAGACTGAATGATCGCAAGTTTGTCTTCGATTGGGATACTTCAGAAGATACATCTGTAGATTACAATAGCATTTACAAGGAACGACATCAAGTGCAATTTTTCGGCAGAGGAAATCTTGCGGGAATTGATATAAAGGCACAGAAACGTGATCAGAGTAAATTCTATGGCGAACTTCTCGAGAAGAGGAGAACTGAGGCTGAAAAGGAGCAAGAAAAGTATGTTTTTTATGCATCTAATTTCAATTATTCATATAACATTTCAGAAATTGCTTAATGTGAATAAAATTGTGTCAATTTAATTATTTTAGATATTTTATTGAGAATTTATCTAGCTTTAACGATTGTAGATCATCAGCGTATGTGAAAACTTATTTGTATAATATTTGTCGTTTTTGCAATTCCATAAATGTCTTTGTATGTACTTTCATGAACTATAAATTGAGGATACAAATGATTATCATCTGAATTTAGGATGCGCTTGAAGAAGGTGAAACGAAAGGAAGAAAAACAGAAATGGGACGACCGTCACTGGTCCGAAAAGGCACTCGATGAAATGACAGAAAGAGACTGGCGAATCTTCCGCGAGGATTACAACATCACTATCAAAGGTGGAAAGATTCCTGACCCCATTCGTTCGTGGAAGGAATCCGGTTTCCCTAAGGAAATTCTGGACATCATTGACAAAGTTGGCTACAAAGATTTGACTCCAATTCAGAGACAAGCCATTCCGATTGGACTGCAGAACAGAGATATCATTGGTGTGGCTGAAACTGGTTCTGGAAAAACACTGGCATTCTTGATTCCTCTCTTATTGTGGATTACAAGTTTGCCAAAGATTGAAAGACTGGAGGAAGCTGACCAAGGTCCCTACAGTATAATTTTGGCTCCAACTCGGTAATTAATAACGTCTAACACTTTGAAGTAACAAAAATGTAGTCACACTTCATTTGTATAATTAATTTTATAATACTGTTATGTTACAGAGAATTGGCCCAGCAAATTGAAGAGGAGACAAACAAATTTGGCCAGCCTTTAGGTATCAGAACCGTCGTTGTCGTTGGTGGTCTTTCAAGAGAAGAACAAGGTTTTCGATTAAGAATGGGCTGTGAGGTAATCTATATTTCGTAATAATCATATTGTAATTTTACAACGAACTGATCTTAATGCCACTTTTGCAGATTGTTATTGCAACTCCTGGTCGATTAATAGACGTATTAGAAAATAGATATTTGGTGCTTAATCAGTGTACTTACATCGTACTTGATGAGGCTGACAGAATGATTGACATGGGTTTCGAACCAGGTGAGATTTAATTTAAAAAAAAATTTCAATCGATACTCGCAGCCATACATAAACCATTTTCCTTTTTTTATAGATGTTCAGAAGATTTTGGAATACATGCCGGTAACAAATTTGAAACCCGATAATGAAGATGCTGAAAACGAAGAGAAATTGCTGGCGAATTACAATACGAAAAAGAAGTACAGACAGGTGTGAATTCCTTCTTCATTTATTTCCGAAATATTTAACTTTGTACAACATTTTATACAAAAAAAAAAAACGAATTGCAAAATTAATTCTTATTTTACAGACTGTGATGTTTACCGCGACTATGCCGCCAGCTGTTGAAAGATTGGCTAGAACATATCTGAGAAGACCTGCGGTAGTTTACATTGGAAGTGTCGGTAAACCCACTGAACGAACCGAACAAATCGTTCACATTATGGGCGAGTCTGACAAGCGCAGAAAACTTATGGAAATTCTCAGCAGAGGAGTCGAACCTCCTGTTATTATTTTCGTCAATCAAAAGAAAGGCGCGGATGTTCTTGCAAAGGGCCTCGAAAAGCTTGGCGTTAGTATAAACTCAAAATTTTGCAAATCAAAACTGCATTCAAACACAATCTTATTAACTTTTCTTTCGTTTTCAGTACAATGCTTGTACTTTGCATGGTGGCAAAGGTCAAGAACAGAGAGAATTCGCTCTTGCGTCTTTGAAAAATGGCAGCAAAGACATCTTGGTTGCAACTGACGTTGCTGGTCGTGGTATTGACATCAAAGATGTATCCATGGTTATCAATTACGACATGGCTAAAACTATCGAAGGTAGAAAATTATTGCAAACTTAAATATCTCAAATAAATTATGGTCCAGTCAATTTACTCTAACTAATCCATTATTTCTTCTCTTTAGACTACACTCATCGTATTGGTCGAACTGGTCGTGCTGGTAAAGCTGGTTTGGCTATATCGTTCTGCACAAAGGACGACAGTCACTTGTTCTATGACTTGAAGCAGACTATCCTGGCAAGTCCTATTTCGACTTGTCCGCCTGAATTGCTGAACCACCCGGATGCTCAACACAAACCTGGTACAGTCGTCACGAAGAAACGGCGAGAAGAAAAGATTTTTGCTTAATCTAATATTGAAGTTAACTTTGAGGTACATCAGAGCTACTCTCCATTGAGCAGTTATCAATTAACAGGCACTCATGTGGCAAATAATATTCTCACGTGATCCACAACAGTAGTTGACAGATATGTATTGTACATATTTTTGTGGCAAGTTGAGAATGTTTATTAAATAAATACGAGCGTCTCAAAAGTAAAAAGCATGTCGATTTATTTCTAACGAAACACTTGTTTCAAGCCTCAACTTGTACAATCACAGACTTTGAACGAAATTGTTCATTTCACTCCATAAATACATTTATGACTTTTTGTGACTTTCAGGGTTGCACGTTTGAGTGGTTATAATCTCTTTGGGCAATTGACTGGTCAAATTGGTCAAAATATTTTACATCGATTAATTAAAATTAACTGTTATTCTTTTTAACAATGAATTAATCGATTTATAATCTATTATTTTATTTAATAAATTATAAATTATTCAATTATTAAGGAGAAAAGTAAAAAAAATCATTTGGCTAAAAGATTCCAAGTTCTGTAATTGGGCCTTAATGAATCAATAACATTTCTCTTCATTAATATCTTTCATTTCAGTAACAAATATTTTATAACATATGGAATTATTTACACATTTATTTCCAATATAATTAAATTATCTCGAAATAATTTAAATATATTAATCCATTGAAATGTCACCTGACCATTTGACTAATTTGCCCACCCAGATTCCAATTCGACCGTCAAATTCTCTGCAACCCTAGTGACTTTAAGTTATGGCGCCGGTTCGTCTCCCTGCACGAAACTCAGATCTTTCAAGGTGCACAGATTCTTCCACTGTTCTGGGGTGACAATCATGGATTTCAAGAGTTCGTTGAATTTCTCCAGAGGGCACGAAAATTCGCAGCCTGGGATCGTAAGCGGTGTAGGTGGCGTTTCCGTCGAGTTCCTCAAATACATCTGAAACGTTACATTCACTCCAATTATTCATTATCCCCTGCATTAGCAACCCTAATTAACCAGTATATTAACGCATATCAAACCTCGACGTTCCATCCCGTTTCAGTTTCATGCAATTCGATCATGGTCATGATATTGTAACCAGGAATCTGCTTATCCCACACACCCAGTCCCGACAGCAGATTCGCGATCGTCGAGTCATGTCCTACGTACATGAACATTTTCCTTTTCTCCGGTTTCAGCGTTCCCTTTGCCTTCTTGTTCATGTTGTTGACAATTTCACTGATCAGTGGCGCAGAAACCATTTCCTTCATTTCTTGGGTATAAGTGCTCAACGCGAAATTCAGCTGGCTCAATGGAATCATTTTCTCGGGGAAATAACGCTTGGTCCACTCTGGCAGTTTCAGGCCAATGTCGTTCTAAAAAAGTGAATTATGCGGATGCAATATGTTTATAATTGCAAGTTCGCGGTTGTTAAATAAATTGTCCTTGCTTAACCGGGGATAAATAAGAATTGATTTAATTGGCGGGTCAGCTCGTCGATGTTTTGTACGAAACAGAGGAAACGCGAAACTGTTTTTGCAGGAAATTTGGCTTCAGTTAGTATTTTCATCAAACGCTATTATCTGTCTAAGGTCGCAGGATTTCAATGCAATTTGGCGCAGATTGCATCGAAATCCTCAAATCAATTAACTATTTCCTGGTTATTAACAATGCAACGCGATGACCAATTATATGTAAATCGGCAGAACCTGTACGGGTCGTTCGCGTTGAATGTGTAAACACTTTTTTACAGCTCGGCTTATCGATAAGTCAATGTTTGATGAGAATCAACCGGTCTTAATTAGCCATCTTATTGTTTCGTTCAATTATCATTGCTAAAATGCTTAATCGTCCTTTTATTAATTCATTTGCCGGATAATTGAAAAAGGAATTAATTAAATCAACCTGAGTTTCCTGTTGTACAAAACATTTTATGCAGAGACTGTCGCTTAATAAAATTGTCTTTTGGCCAATCAGATTGCAAAATTATTGGAAACCCGCGTTCGTTGATTGAAGGATACAAATCTTTTCCTTTTACGTCAATCGGGAATTCATAATCGATTTACCTCGGCAAAAAGTGTTCCGTAAAGATCGAACACATCTTCAGCACTGGCTATTTTGTGGCCAGTGTGATTTGACAATTCTTCGTACAGTTGCTTATTTTCCTCGTTGATTTTTCGGATTTCGGTTGAATTAGCTGCCATTGCTTTAGCCCTTTCATATTCTGGACAAGTGGCCCAGATTAGTAGAAGCTGCAATAAGAATATGCAATAAGAATATTGTAATATGTTGTAGTATTCTTTGTAAAAAGAAATATATATTCCCAGTATATTAGCAATATTAGGAATATATGTTGTAATTATATTGAAAGTATACTTTCAATATATTTGAAAATGTATTTGATTATATTTGAATTCAATATTTAAAATATATTGGAAATATATTGAAAACACATGTGAAATAAATTGAAAATAAATAAATAATATTTTGTCCTTTTCACCCACATCTTTTAATGGCCTTTTAATTGAAAACCCATGTATATTGTTCTACTCACATTATCATCTTTTCGTTTCTGGTAATGCAATGTAACTGGTTGCCATGGCAAATCTGACTTGAATCTCTGATCCTCATCAGGTTTCCATAAAGCAGAGGCCTCTAATAAAGCTGACATTTTTGTTCGGTCAGGTTCCGTGCTCTGTAGCCAAAATATGTCCGGACTGTATTTGGTTCCCAAAAATTCGCCATATCGTTCTCGCAGATACAGACCTTGCTTGTACTGATTTTTTCGTCCTTTCTAAAACCATGTAATTCAAGTATTCATTTAATAAATAAACCATTTATTAAAACAAACATTTACACGAAGAGCAAACACGTTTTTGAAATTCACTTACCGTGGTTAGCTGACCCCAACCATACGGATCCATAGGATCATTAGTGTATGGATCATTGGGATAAGTATCCTGCGGATTTCGGTTCCCATGGCGCACGACCTGCAAATATCAGTCGTTATTTTATTTCAGCCCACTGACACTTTTGTCGAACACTTTGTCCGAAACTGAAGGTGAACTAAGTTTCAAGTAATCCTACCAATGTCACCAATCGCAAGGTCTTTGACTGATCTTGATATACAGCATTGTCATGGATTATTGGGACGGTGCCTTTATCAGCCGTAGCGATGCGTTCGACACTATAAGCTGAAAAATTAATTATGTTATCTAATCGTTGCATTGTGCAACAACTTAGAAAATAGCCGAAGCAACGAAATCTAACTCTGTTACTAAATTTATCACAGTTTCGGGTTTTAGACTTCAGACTTCAGGAATGTATAAGTCAAATACACACACGTTCTTTATTTATGGATTTCCGAATTTCAAAAGAGTATTTTCATCGAATGTTATCAGAAAAACTTTCTGTTAAAATTCGATCAAAGCTTGATTTCATTCACAGTGTCATTCGGAAGAGAAACCTTAAGAGAAAACAACAGAAATTCAGAACAGTTTAGCGTTTAATGTGTTTTAGCTGATTAGATGTTCAAGATAAGAGCACTAAAAGGAAATTAATACGGACTTGCATACAGTTGCATGTAATTGCATACAATTACATCGCAATTAAGTCAAAAAATTACATAAATATGCAACATGTCATCGAAGGTCGAAACGAAACTAGATATCATCGTTGTGCTTTACTTCTGACACGATCATTTTTTACTATCTCCTTTTCACTAATTCTTTTCACTTATCAATGCATTTTTTCAACTATCAGGTCCTTCTTCAAATTGACTCCCGCATTAAATTAACTGATTAAAATAAAAAACAAAACGAAATGAAAAAACAACACTCGTTAAACTTGAAACACGTTACTCAATTGCACAACGCGTTATTAAAATGGTTTTAATTAAAATAACTAAGTCCTACGTCAAACTGGCATTTAAGCGGCAAAAGAGACAAGCATAAAAATGAATTTTTACTAAATTTCAATAACTGAATTCCAATGAAAACTCTTCCCCTTAAAAAAATTAATGAATATTCACCTACTTTAAGCGCATATACACTTATTTTTTTAACCGGCCGTTTTTTCACTTACTGACATTTAGATACTTGAGAATTTGTCGAGTGAATTTGTTTTACCGAAAATGCTGTCTAGTGAGGTGAGAGCGAAGGCCAGGAATTTGACGAGTGCCATTGTCGCGGCCATGGGCAAATTTTCGAAATGTGCAACGAGCACGAGTTGCGAGCCGATTGACGAACGGGCACTGAAGAAGATTTGAGAACGACCAACATTCATAAACCATTTTCCCCACCATCCTGAAAATGCAATGTGCAACATCACTTGCACCAACGCAGACGTATTTTGAAAATTCAGTCGCGCGCTCCCGCGGCGCCAATTAAACAGTCAATACCGTCGAAATTATGCATAACAATTAAGACCGTTTATCGGCGCGAAATTCCGGGAGGAGAAGCGCGCCGTCTCGGTTGCATAATGATCGGCAAATAATCGGTGTTTGGGTTCGTCGGACGGATTTCGCGTTTGTCAAAAGAACGACATTTGCGAAAACACGGGCCTATTGGTTTTGCCGGGCTTTGCTTGTTTTGGCAATAATTGAAGAGAATGCAAAGTGATTACAAAAACCAGATCCTGAGACCTGTGATTATCGCGTCGTCCATCGGGTCTCTGGCCTTTAAATGGGCAAAGTCACTGCCGAAAAATTGCATCACATTTCTGGACCGAATTCCCACGCGAGCATATGGCTTTACGATGGACACTTTATTTTCGCAGGGGAATGTTAATTGAGCTAAGTTATTCGCGGCTCGAATTCGAATTCGAAATCGTTCGAGCGGCGAGCCGCGGTTCAATTGTTTTTCGGTTCTTCAGGGCCAGTCGCGGTGGTCATAGCAACTGCCGAAATAATGTTCACTTAGACGCATCCTGTTCAAATCGGTTCCGGTTTCGGGTGTCGCACCTCAGTCTCCAGATCGGATTTTCGGTAACTGTAGGAGCAGCGCGAATTTCGCGCTCAACCAGCCGCAAAAATTCCGCAGTCGGACAAGAAAAGCAATCCCGCGGGCGGGGACCGCAAAAACGTCGCCAAGGCCCGGAAAAGCAGGCGCAAGAAAAATCGAAACGCGAACAACAAGGTACGGTAGAGGTTGATGGCGCTTTTTTGCGATTACACGTTTTATTGGATTTAATTTTAGATTCACTTTTTTCAAGATAACAGTGTATTTATAGGAGGAGATATGCAATTGTTTATTTGTGTATTTTTATTGTATTGGTTTTCTAATTGAAATGACAGTTTTGGGTTTTTTAAGAATTTCATTATTTGGGAAAATGGTGACGGATGATGGGTGAATGATCGATTTATTTGTTTTATTTCCAGCCGAAAAAAGCAGCGAGTACTTCCGAGTCGCGGAAAGAGCTGCCAAAGATGCCAGCAGGACCAACATCATTGTCAGTGCCCCTAAACTCGACTTCTTTGTTGAACCAGCATGCACCGCCGATGCGACCAAGATCCCTCTATACAACGCATAGTTATCACAGCTTGGGAGAAGAGGTCACTGAATGACTCATTCACATGCAAAAATGACATCTTTTTCTCCGCTAATCAAACCTCGTATTGCAGTTCGAAATACACTTTCTTGTCTTGAAAAGGATGCAATTGAATAATCGTGCCAATTAAACGCAGAGTTTTTTATTGCTATGAAAAAATGAGTTCATATGTGAAAATGTCATTATTTCTCATATGAGAACTGGTATCAGATCTCATATAAGAAATCATTTGAGATCCGAAATGAGGAGTCATAGGAAATCTCTCAGATGAGACTTCCTCATATGAATAAGAAATCTAAACAAATCCAAACGGGAAATTACACGATTAATTCTAAATCAATGTAAAGCTAAAAAATGTGCAATCATCATAAATCACAGAGATCTCATTTCAGATGTTTTTATAAGAATTAGGTTTAATTTCTGTTTTAAGTTACACTCTATTTTAGCAATACACTTTATTTTAGCAATAAAAAACGCTAATAGACGATACGATTGATCCCTCTTACGTCAATCAATTACATGAATCACATCTTTGTTTTAAGCAGCTAATTTCATAATAGTACAAGTCAAATTAAAATTCCATACGAAATGAATAGGAATAGAAAACACCGCTTTCGATAAGAGTCTTGATTTACTAGTTCTGCGTTAAAATTCTATTAAAAGCGTGTCACATTTCACTGTAGCGATACAAGGAATTCCAAAAGTACTATGAAGCTCCACCCGCTGAACAATGGAACGGCCTGACCAATTCCGCAACGTACACCCATCCGAACGCTTGGCGCAATTGCAGGACTCCGAAACCAGTGAATCTGCCTTACTATAACAGTGACGAAATCGTCTATGCGAATGAAAACTGGCGAGAACATGACACTGATGGTGGCATTTGCGGGGCAATTACTACACCTCACGGCACTATTTCCCTGAGGCTTCATAACAGAATCCGAGTGGACATGACGATTGATCGAGCAGTCAGAGTTATCAATTTCAAGGTCCTAAGGCAGCTTTTCTATTCAGCTTCCACTTTTCGATGAAATGGGAAAATATTGCTAATGAGATATTGATGTCTTATTAAAATGTATAAAAAAACAAAACATGACTGATTGTTTTGTTTTTTATATTGCTAAATAAATAACATTAAGGCTTCCAAAAATAACCCAGACTCTATTTTGGAAGACATAATAGATGTTTATTTTCCCACAGAACAACATCATCCTAGCACTCAGTGGTTCTGGGTCCTCTGCAGCTCTTTTGCATCCGAACGGCAGAGTTTACCAGTATGGATCACGCGTTGAAATTTTGGCCCATGACTCTCAGGGAAATAACAAGTAATGCTACTTCTTCAGTCACCTAATGAACCTACTTTTGCATCAGTCTTCAATACTGTTAATGATTACAGATATGCTAAAATGTGGCACAAAGGTGTAAGCTTCTCATCAGAACAGTGTGCACTTATCTATTTAGTCGATACTGCTGGCACTAGAACAACTGCTGACACATTCTCAGACATGAGTCAGGTACTTATGTTAATAAAACAACTCCAGTTGCTGTTTACAGATAGTTTACAGACGTAGCCTTTCAAAAATAAATATATAAAAAAATATGAAATACAAAAATCAAGAATAAATAGGCTTTCAAAAACAAATTCAGTATAGCGACTATGAAAGGCGATCTATAAAATTGAATTTCATAAACTGATGAAATTTTGTATGCCAATTGTTTGTTGAACCAAATAGCAGTTTAATGGACTTTATTGAAACTCCCATTATTTATTGGTTGCACTGTAAATACATGAAAAATGGTGGACATAAAGCAAATTCTCATTTCAAAAGATAAATTCCTGACTAAAAATAAAGTAAAAGCATTTTTGTGAAAATAACTAGTATCGATTTGCTTTATATAACCATTTTTCTTAGTTTTACGAATATCTACTGGTTTTGTTCGCTCTTTTGGGAGTCCCAATATGAAATTTCATGTATTGGCTGTGATTTTATTTATTTATCTTTTATGAAAATCTATTTTTTGTGCAAGAATACTTCCTTGCAGGAAGTATCTCAACCCATGATATATTTCAGGACGTCTCATTGAACGTTTTCTATAACGATTCGAGATACGGGCTGGGGTATGTCCAAGAAGCGGCATCTATCTTAGCAGCAATTAAGTACTGGATGACAGACGAAGGGGTGGAAAACTGGATCATAAACAATGTTCGAATTTCGCAAACGCAAGATGGTCTCGTAAGGTGATTTGGACAAAGCTCAGACTCTAACTGCAGTATTGCAATATTATTATATATCGAATATAATATCATTACGATATTATATATCGAACGCTATGATATCATTGCTATATTAATACTACAAATATAAACTCCGTTTTCAGAATCGCAAGAAACAGTAACAAACATCAGCTACGCACGTCTCCTAGCAACGGCACTGCATCTGTGACGACACCGTTCGTTCACTGTACAGCATCCTTAGGCCAAACGTCGCATTTATTCGTGCGACGAGGTGAAAGACGTATGCATTACGACGGTACCAGTTTTATCGTGCGAAATGCTGGTCACAGTGCAGGCTTCGATGACAATAATCAGCTTAAAGTTTACTGAAGCCCCAAAGTGTTATGCAGAGAGATACCAACGTGCCTTATAATTTCAAGTATTACAGGAGGAGAATATCCTTATCGCAATGAGACAATACGAGTACGGAGCAGAATAACATTTTCCGACACCTTGGATAAGTAAAGCCGAATTTAGCAATACGTATTCAGTTGTTTGCAGAATCAAGTCGTGTTACGATTCCAAAGTTGGCAAATTAATAAATACTTTCTGATATAATTGTATCAAACTAGTCTTTTATTTACATATAAGTTAAAACAGCTAAGGTATTTTCAGATCTTTTAGATTCATGCGTCACTGTCATCGTTGCCCATTTCAACTTTGTTTACGGATTCTTCAACATAAGGTTCAGGGAAGGCGTTTGAGTCTTCCATCTCGTCACCGTCTTCCATGCACAACTCCATTGGGAGTTCCTTAAGGGGTTCTGCCTTACATGGCAAATCCAATTCACCTTCAGTTTCAGAACCCGATTTTTTTGCTTCAGTGTTAGTATTTTCTGGTCCCTCTTCATCCATTTCTTCTTCATCGTCAGAAGAATCTGTGATGAAACCGCGACCCAAACCAGACCTTATTCTGCCTAGTTTGTTACGACTGCAAACATTTGGTAAAATCAATTTTTCAAAATAAACTTCCAAATTGTTGTAATATTGGTATAGAATCAAAACATTCAGTTACTCTTCATCAGTTCAAAATTAATATGAAATTCTTGATATATCTTGAACTGTTCAAAATGTTCAAACTGAACAGTTTAGAGATAATTCATTTTAGTGAAGTAACAATAACAAGTGAACAAAATTCTGATTTTATCAGTGTTATAAACAAATATATACAGTAATCTATGGTACGTTCTAAGTTAATTTGACTACCCTGAAAAAATTACTTACGCCTTTTTAATTCTATCTGCACTGCCTAAGAAAACTTGGCTGTTGCGAATTTCACTTATGCGATGGTAGTCTACTGTCAAATTGTTTACTAAATCCGGATCGAATAATTTGACGACTTTATCCTTCCCAATTTCAGCCGCCAACTCCTTTTTATTGTCCAAATACTTTTGACTGAGCTCATTTATTTGTTTCAAAATGCCATCATTTTTTGTGAGCATGTTATTGATACTTGGTAACACAGATAGCTTATTGTTTATTAGGACATGTTTCCTGGTGGATTTATGTTGCTTATGCAAGCCCATCTGAAAAAGAATGTCAGATGTATAGGTTTGTGATACTATACAATGATTCAGTTGTATATATGTAGATCTACTTTTGTAGCTGCTTACCTCTTTGTCAAACATGCAAAAGGCGAATGCATTTTCAAACAACATTTTTGACAAAATATAGTTGGCGTCGTAGTGTTCTCCATCACGAATTTCTCTGTGTAATTCCGTTATTTGGACAAAATCTGAGAGAGTGATTCTTATTTTCACTAATTTCTCTACTGGCATTTTGTAATACAAGCCATATAGAAGGTAAAGTCCTCCAACACGTTCTTCAAAATTGTATGGTGGCAAAATATATTGTTTAGCTATATGAAGTGATTCTTCACAGAATTCGAGAAGGTCCGCAAAACTTTCCCTGCATCTTAAAAAATCAAAGGATGAATTATTTTTAATGATCAAATAATACAGAAAGTGTATGTTTATTTAGACTCACAGAAAAACCAGCGAAAACTTCATAGCCTGCCAAGTTTCACAAAATGTTTCAAAACGAATGTCATCTTTTTCTTTGAAAGAGGATAACAGTCGTGAGCAATCTTCACGGAAGCCCTTTGCAATGTATGGACGAACTGAAGACATGTTTATTCATAATCCAATTTCAGTTCAATTTCTTCAATTTCAATTTTTCCAGTGCATCATTCTTGTCATAACAAGCTTTGAGGTTAACTTGACGTTATTGTTTTGATTCAAACAATGAAACTGAATCGATTCTTCCGAACATTACGTACATACCATCCGTGAAAGGATTTCTTCTTTACCGACATTGTTAATAAGTTCATTGTATAGACAATATTTTTATTTATCTATTGAAATATGTATTCATTTTATTTTATCATTTATATTTTAGTATAAATAACATTTAATTAATAACAATTCTGAGTTATTAGAAAATAAAGATTTAAAGGTTTGTCCTCTTTTATCTGCACGTGTTGGAAGATGAAGGAACTACTGCGTGTGTCAGTCTTATGAAAACATTTTATCGGTCAAAGTGGTTCAAACAGCATTGTGTGTTTTGTTTGTATGAGAAAGAGGATTTGGAATCAATGATTACTGCATTAGAGAGATCGGGTTAATTTTCGTTTCAAAATTCACTGAATATTTAACTATCAAAAAAACCAAAAAAAGAAACAAAATACAGTTTGTTATCTTTTGTTTATTCTTCCACGATCCAGTCATCTGTTTGTAAAGGTTTTTGCGAAGTAGAAAATGTGAGGCAATATCCGTTAATCTGCTTAATACTTTCTCCATTTATCGGTAAGTCTATTTCAATAATTATTTAAAATGTCATTATTCACTCATTGTCATGGAATACTTATTGACTTTTTAAAAATATAAGGCTGTTTATACACCATGAAATTCGATTCATAAGTTTCACAAGAATCGGATATTAATTAATTGGTTATTGCTCTGAAATGAAAACGATCTTTATGAAGGGCTAAAAATGAAATGACACATTAAAAGTAATTTGATCAACACAAAGTATATTTCATACAATTATGACATCTTTTTTATTTATTATTCATAACTTTGGTATAATTTAATGACTAATAACTTTGGTATAATTTGGTATAACAAACAATAGTAGTCAAACATTTCATGAGTTGAAATTATAGATTCATTTTTTGGCACTGTTATTTTCTACTTGAATGATTTAGGTATTCTTATTGTCTTCCCCTACAAAATCAAATGACATAAAGACTCATTTCAAGTTCACTTATCTATTGAATATTTCAAAATATATTCCAGAAGGATTTTCACTTGCTTATAGCATAAATCTGTTAGTAAGCAACAAGTTGATGGAAAGTTTGCTCACAGTACTCTTAGACACGATGAAGTCATCAAAGTGCTTGTTAAGTCATTTACATAACAAATGTCTGAAATTACACGTTTCTGAATAATTATGTTTCCTTAATGAAGCATGATTGCAACTTTGTGATGATTTATCGCCTTCGAAATGTAGATATTACATGTAAATCAGCAAACATTAACGTTTCTTAAACCAGATTTAAGATGTTTCTTTGGCATAATTAAATGATAATGATCTTTCTGCAGATATCATCTATGAATGTTTTATTATTTATATTGTCTATATATATTTACTTTTCTAATACAAATATTGAACATTTATCCATCAATTTTACATTTGTGCGCAATGTCATCTTTGATTTATTCGTAGGTGTAAAGTTTCACATTCTTTTGCTAATACAAGTTGAAAGTAATTTAGTTAATTTTAATTATCTTTCATTGGTTATCAAATAAGTTTACGCCAAAAAAAGCATACTCCAAATTAAATTATTATGTTGTTTCAGACTGGATAATCTACTTCATTCATCACAGAAGTTTCAGGCGAAACATGTTGATAGGAATTCTTATCCAAGTACTGTTCAAACATCAGTAACAATATTAAGATTACAATAATCTACTCAAAAAAAGATTTCTGGTTGACTCAAAATTAATTATAAATTAATGGGTCTTGCTAGAATGCTGCACTCTTTTTGATTGTTTGCTTCACATTTAATATGTTTGTCATTATGTTATTGGATTATATCATTACACTTTTAATTATCATTTAGAATAATGGTATATATATTTTGCAGCACTAATATATCTATTTTCATAAATTTATTATTATATATGTTCTTTCTTTTTTATCAATATATTCATTATTGTCATTTTGTGTTTTTATCATAGTAATCATTATAATTGCGATTATCCACAAGAGCTTATCAAAATACTAATTATCATAAATTCCATTTTTCCACAATTTAATTTAACTGTTTGATTAAGTAACAAGATATGTCGTCGCATTTTGTCTCAATTCCATAATCGATTCCTCGATAACCATATCATATTATATATAACAACACAATCAGTATTCTGACATGCTCTCAATTTATATTCATCGCATCAACTAACAGTCAATAGTATTTCGAGCTGTTACTTTATTATACTCTGTTAAGCAACAACCGTTTTCTTCTTTTCGCTTAAAAATATGTTGCATTTTAAAATATACATGTGCGTTTAAAATTTGTCAGTTGTCAAAAATAATAGGTCATTCTTGTGAGTTGTTGCCAGCAATTCCTCTCAAGAAAACCTTGTCACACCGATTCCCTTTTACTTGTAACATAACTATTTATCAATTGACAGTGAACCAGAGTTACACATATTATCAAACTAAAATTAATGTGTAATTATTAGTTTTCAAAGTATTCACTGTAATAGTCATGAAATATGATTTTCTGCTAATGCCAGTTCAAATACATAACTAAATGTACCAGTTACAATGATTCAAATAGACTAGTGATAATTGAATTTCACAAGTAAATCGTATGAGAATTGACATCGTTGAATCGCTTCTAGTCTAAAAACTATATTCTAAAACTCGTAGAAAGAAATACCTGAAAAACTGCAATTTGTTTCTATTTACTAAAAATGTTATTTCTAAAAACTGCAAAAAATATCTAAAAACTATAAAGTTTTTAATTTATTGGAAGTTTTTCCACTATAATTTAAGTAAGTCTTTGAGTAAGTCTGAAGAAAAATAAAAAAAATGCAGGCAGAGAAATTTTGGTATACTAAAAATATTTGTATGTCCAAGACATTTTTCAGGAACTACTTTCCACAATCGTAATTGCTACATCACATTAATCGAAGACAAAGTTGATTTCGTCACATCTCGCATGTTTGGCTACCTGGTTCAGTTGATATATTCGTTTTACATTAAATTACAAACACGTCTTAACCTACTGATATATCTTCAATATGTTTACGTTATTCTCCAAATGAAAATGCATTGGAGAAGTTTCAAGTATTGTCTGCCCATAAATTATTGTCAACAGTTTTGTTTGAAGCGGCTGTTTGCATTCTAAGGAAGACTGTGTTCTCAGATGTATGCCAAATACGAATACTACTTTAGCGTAAGAATTTGTTAAAATAAAACGTCCACTTTGAAAGATTAGCTGCAACAAATCGTGGAAATACAAGTTTGATCGAAATTAACGATCAACCATTAATCTCTATCTCATTCCATATATGAAACCCTATTCCGAAGTTCCTCCAATCTCTTTATCATCGTCAAAAAGACCGTTCTTCAAAAGTTATTGTCAAACGTTGAAATGTAAAGGAAGCCGAGACAAGAAATAATCATTTATCGGAGGCTCTAAGTGCAGGAATTTAATTTCGCTAACTGAATTTACATTGGGTCACATTCAAGAATACGAAATGTGTCTCGAATGTAGTTTTATTGAATTGGGGCTTTGAATAATACTCTCGACGTATATAGGCGAAGTGTATACGCTTAAGATATTATCAAACATACCACGAAAATAAATGGAACGAAGGACCCGAATGTCTGATTTATTACCAGTTTTATGTGGCAAATTGCTGCGGGTGAAATAACGTTTGGGAAATAATGTTTGATAGAGATTATCATACCAGTGGACGGTGGATTAGCGTTTCATACTAAAATTCATCTAATATCTGCCGATTATCGAGGACGTGCAATTATCGGTTACTCGCGATATCCAATACTCAATTACTATCACGTTAATGCAACGTCAGCACCCTTTACCAGCTGTTTCATAAAATCAAGTCCTGTCCCAATGTAAATGTTATTGTCGCACTTCTTCGTATGAAAGTCGCAAGTGGTTTCTTATTTAAACAAGTAGTCTTCGTTTTAAATGAATCATTTTTTAGCATTTGTTTAAACCAGACCTTTAAGTTGAAATTGAATTTGTGCAATTTTTATTTCGTATGTGAAGTTAGGTGAAGTAATGTGTATTTTATAGATTTACTGTCTCTTGACCACTTTACTTCTAAATGTCAGTCGATATATTAAATCTACTGCGCAATAAGAAACAGCTATCAGTGACCTGTAAAAGCGTCTACGAGTCGGCAAATTTGAACAGCGATCGGGTCTACTGCAAGCGACAGTAGTAGAGATCAGTGAGTGGTCAGTCAGAGAGAATATACTTTTAATGATTAATAAATGAGTCATCCACTTTTTGATCGTCGATCAAAGGAGTTGATATGGTGATATATAATTAAAAATAAGTGGATCACTTCTTTGGTTAAACTGATATGTGTATGGATATACTCAGCGATTATATATACGCTGTTTGATTTTTAACTTTTTTACACCTAATGAAATGTAAATGATTGTCATATTTTCAGAATGTGTAAAACAATAAAAACTAAAAATATTATTGTTTTAACGTGAAAGCGGAACATATGCAGGATTAGTAAAAAATGATTCATTTCAATGTTAGGGTCTGAGTTGAAATTCTTGATATGAAAGCACTGTTTGCCGCCGTTGATATCTGAACTTGACTATTTGTAGTTTCAATGTCAACGAAACGCCGTTTTCCTATGCTGGTATTTCGTTCGTCAAAAAATACCACCACCTTTGTTTGATAAAAATATAACCGTATGTGAGACAGAACATACTCTTATAATCTATTAAAATATATAAACGTTTCTTACACGTATAATCTCTTATCGTTAGAATATCATGCATCTGGTTTCTTAGCGTTCGCTGTTCTTTACATCAGCATGGAATATTTATATTTTGTATTGTATCTTTTTAGTTTGATATATTTGTTTGTCATATATTTTTGCAAATTAAATTTCACGACAGCATTGGATCGATAAGCTTTGTACTCTTTAGTACCGGAAACCAAATCAGAACTCTGATTTAGCAAAGTGTACTTTGCTTGCAATATCACCTGTTAGGAAAGCGCTTACACACGTTAAATGTAAACTAAATTAACTTCAAATTTTGATTAAACTAGTTTAAGCCCAAATTTTTGTGGGTTTATAGAATTTAAAATATTTTATTCTAAATTCGAATTTAGTTTTGATAAATTATTTTTGAAATAAAAAGATATTTCATTACACTTTTATTACAAAACATTGTATGTAACGTAATCTGGTAGGATCGTTTTTTAAATAAAATTGCGTTTTTGCAGTATATTAATTTTTAGAAGTAATAATTTAAAAGTGAGACTTTAGTTTGCCATTTAAAGTGTGAATCGCCATTTTATGATTCTTATGTTCCTCTCGATACAAAATACATCACATCAAAAGTATGTTTATCAGTAACTCGATGAAAGGGATAAATTGAAGCAATGCAGAAAGAATCACGTGAACTTATAAATTTCAATGAACGCCCGAAATCATGTTCCTAACAAAAGCGTTAACTTTGCAAAATAATCCGATAATCATAATTTTAACGTGTTTCTCTTCACAGGCAGTAAAACAGAATTATTGTCAATTTGATTCATAGTTTCGTTAGAGATATTTGAAATATCTTTGTCAAGTCGAATACGTTATTGCGCAGCTCTAAACAAACAACTTGAGACTGGGATCACTTGTTATGATTCAATGCGTGGCATTTCAATTATCTAATAGATTTCAGAAAATAAATTTGCCTTTGGTGTTTAAACTCTTTATAGTTATCTCTCTACCATATAATCAATGGCTTGTCCTAAAACTTTTATATCCCAACCAAAAAATATGAATATTTCTTAAAAAGTCTCTGAGGTATATATTTCAGTGTTTCGTGTAGTTCAAATGGACAATTATTGTCGTTCACACCGATGATCTCAATCGTTAATTCTTCTGATTAAAAGCTAAGTCGAGATCGTCGTTTGGATTGCTAAAAATCGAACGTCTTCATGGGTTTACAGTGTTTTTTTGGTAACAGCGAATCACTGCTCGTTTGAGTTGTTTTCGTCTATCGATCGTCCGAGTACTTAGCGATTTCCTGTTGTATCCAAGGTACATATTTTGGCACATAGGCGTAAACTCCGGGTAACTTAGGATAAGCGCATTTAATTCCCCAACTTACGATACCACCTACAAACCACTTGTCGCGGTCGTGTTTGTCTCGACAAAGTAGCGGCCCTCCGGAATCACCCTGCAATGTACCATATTTTACTCTAATCTGCAAATAATTTACAGTTGAGCCTCGATTCGTTAGTGGCAATAACTGAGCCAATCAAGTGCAATCGTTAATTAGTAATCTGATAACTAGTATTATGCATTATATCAATTACCTACATAATGTATATATTACGTTATATCAAATAAAAATATAAATCTAAAAATTAGTATATAATAATAGTTAGTTTAGTTCAAGGGTAAAAATATCTTTTCCCGAAAAAGTAATTTTTAGTCAAAAGAAAATTTAATTTGAGACCGTTGTAACCAAATCGAGGTTCCACTGCAATTCCAGTTCGAATCTATTCGAGGATAAAATAAAAGTGGTAATTTACTTGACAAGCGTCTTTTTCTCCACCCGCGTAACCGGCGCAAATCATGCCGTCAGTGACGTTTAGGTCTTTATGTTCCAACCATGAATTACAAATGTCCCTCGGCAACACCGGCACTTCCACTTCATTTATGGCAAATTCGTATTCCGACGCTGAAACATGAAGCGGAAAGGTGACGGCACATATATTTTCGCGCATCTGTGTACGCACATATTGCCACAATGATTTGTCGTGCTTTGCGTTCGATCAACTTACACTCGGTGTCGTTTTTCTTCCCCCAGCCAATTACCGTGCAAACCGTCTGGGGTTGGATTTCTTCGTTTGCTTTGGGCAAACATACTGGTTTGAGATGCTCGTGAAATTCCACTTTGTGCACGAGCTGCGGTGAGATTGAGTTTTTAAATATTGTTTAATAACAAGCCACATTTTGTCTGGCATCTTATTGCAATTGAGGTTTAATATTGGCATATCTTTAAAATTTGGATGGAAAAAAAGGCTGTACGCATACCTGAAACAAGGCGACATCATTGTCATGGGCGATTCCTAAATTGTAATTCGGATGGGGCACCACTCGTTTAACTTTCAACTTTTGTCCTAAGTAGGAGTGAGAATTTCTCCTGGTTATCCCTAGCTGAATAGTCCAACCGGATACATTCGAGTAACTGGAAAGACTGTCACCAATTAGTTTCGGAGAATGCCAGAAGCACAATTTTGGTTTTTAATAGAGTTCAAAAGTAGTCCGAAAACTAGTTCATAAGCCAACAATTAGTCCAAAAGCAAATACAAAATAGTCTCAAAGACACACGTGTCTTACCAGTATTGATTATCTTGACTTATCAACAATGCAATTATATTGCATTTCATAACTTCCATAACTAAATTACGAAAGGACTTAGTTATTTGAAAAGTGCTTCAACCAAGTTTTTGCCGAAATTAATTTTGTTACGTTGCAAATTATTTTATTGTTTTGATATAAATCACACTCTTCTCAAAATCCAGTTGATTTTGAGAATTATTAATTAACTTCATTGAATTTGATTATCATAATTTCATTATAATAATTTTGCCTGTCTGCAATAAGCATTTATCTTTCTATTATCTTAGAGTCCTTTTTAATATCCTGATAATTGCGTCCAAATTTTACCTAAAATGTGCTTTTAGACTGTAGCCGATTAGTTTTGACATTTTTGTATCGCTCTAAGTTAGATTGAATTAGTTTGATTTTGGCATTTAGCTCTCTCAACTCACTTTCCGGCACAATGGGAAGCCGTTAGCAACCACTGATCCGATATCAATACTCCGGCACAATAAAATACTTCCTCTGGCCCTCCCAACAAAGCTGCTAAGAAGGGCCAATCTCCAGGCGAAGCCTCCACGCCTCCCACTATTCGAGTTCGTAATTTCGCATTCCTATAACTGTATCGTCTCTGTCCGCAAACTGTATTAAATAATACAAACCGTTATAATTCAATAAAATTTAACAAATCGTAATTCCTTTGGATGAAATCAAGCAGATTACCGTATTCCGAGCAAACGAGATCTACAGTCCGGTAATTGCTCTGATTCGAACAACTTTGAAATGACTTGAGCAAACTTTTCATGCTTTTCTGATCGGATTTCCCCCCTTGATGCAGCGATTGAGACCTTGCAGGTTTAATTAAAGAGGTGCTATTGTTTTTCATCGAAAGAGTCGAAGAGACGACGGACCTGCAATTGGAAAACGGATTAGCTCATTTCAGTTCATTTGTTTGGTTATTCAACAACGACTGCCATTAAACGACAAAATATCAAAATTATTACGCGTATCCCAGATGAGAACACAGAGCTTGCGCGGATCTTCCTTCGTCCCAACTGGTAATGCAAGCTGGTACATACGTGTTATTCTCCGCCTGATAAACTTCTAATCTTCCACTTGCAATGTCTCCGTTTCGTTCACTCAGTTTCACTGCAAATTTCGAAAGAATTTCAGAGTAATCAATATTATTGAAAAAACAGCGATAGTAGTACACTGGAAAAAGAAACCTCTTATTTTAAGATGTTTTGTTTGAAAAGAGAGTAAATGTATCTTATTTTAAGATAATGTATCTTATTTTAAGATACAAATTAGGCCAAAAAGATGGATTAAACCTCTTATTTTAAGAGATGTATAAGAGACTTGTTTTTCTAGTGCATTGATTACAGTTTAGCTACTGACAACAATTTCTCTCATCCTGACCCCACGGACAATCTACGACGCCATCGCAGACTATTTTCGGTGACAAACACTTCGTATTTCCACAGTGCCAGTTGCTCACCGAAGCTTTCGTTTCGTTTTGCGACTTCTCCTTGCACAAGGTTAAATGCTCAGCGTCATTTTCGCACTCACTGCATTTCGTTTCGTCAGTTTTGTCCTCGCAATCGACGTGGCCGTCGCATCGCCAGTCCGTCGGAATGCACCTGTTGTTGTCACATTGGAACCCATTTTTGCAAACTGGAATGTATACAAGCAACAATATTTTGAATTTCGACTAAACCTCGCCTAAAATAAGTAAGAAGTTGTGAACCGTTTTAAGAAGATGGAGTTACCAGGTTTGCTGGCTCGTTCGGCGGCTTCGATGACTTCACGGTGTCCTACACAAACGTCCGGATTTGCATTTTCATTAAACAAATCGCACTTCAAGTAGTCCGGAAGACTTAATCCGAATATCTCCAAGAAAAAACCGCAGCGTCGCATAGTCTCTGAAATTTGGTTGGATAAACTTTACGACGTTTAGGAGAAATAAGTTGGAATAAAAATTACCATACTTTATGGCAAAGCTGGCGAAATTAAATCAATATTAAGGAGTTATGTCCTGTCTATATAAGAATCTTAGAAGTTCAGAAAATATTACCATACTTTATGATAAGATTTCTGAAACTTCTAAAATATATTTGTCGGTAATGCTGCAGTTTTTTTATTCAAATTATTTCTGCTGGTGTTATAAAAAAAGTATGATGATTGTTACTGTAACTTTTTTCTCAGTACAGTTGCATTAAAATAATGCAATTAAATAAAGATGATTTAATTTATCATATGAATCTGTTTCCCTAAAAATACCTACGGTAACATAAACTTCTGCAAGGTGGCACGACGTGTCCGTTAGAACCACATTTAGGAGCAAAAATGCTACACAAAAATAACGCCGCCAGTTCATAACATTTCACTTCGACTACCGCGTCGTACTGTTGCAGCTCATGTTGAGCTTCGTGCTGTCCAAAGTTGCCCATGTAATTGGGAAACACGGTGAAATTGTAAGGAATCTGCGTTAAATTGGAATTCAGACCATATTTTACTTTGAATATAGTTTGAGATATTTAAATTAATACAGTGGTCACAGACGCTAGTCGAAAAAAAACTAATCAAAAAAGCAACCACTGATGTGAAAAAACGTAAATAAAAAAGAAAAAAGATGATCAAAAAGATCTTAAATTAGATTTATCTTTACTTCAACTATTAATAATAATAATAATAATATTTTTTAAATAAAAAAATATATTAATTAAATTTAGAAACACTTATTCTATTAAAATATGTAGGTTCTATAAAAAATGCAATGTATTTGTTCAGACATCAAACTACTTTAAGTCGCTCAAGCAATTCGTTGTTAAAATAACGAGTTTTAAGACTTTATGCAAGTTTCTCAGTATTTAAGCAAGAACTATTTCGAAGCATGAAATTGCCTTATGCCGTTGACAGAAGCTCACGATAACCGGCAGACACACGCCAGGTGATGGATTTTTCGAATCAGCAAAGATGGGTTCCGACGCAAACGACAGTTTGTCAATTATGTCTGTGTACAGCGTTCGATTTTTTATGTTCACTGCATTCTCGGGATAGCCTGTTTACGAGAAGACGAGGACCATTAGGGAAATATACAAGGATGAAATTATTGAAAGTATCTTTGAATACCTACTTCTTACATACGCTGCCAAGAAGCCAGTAATAATCACTAGCGCGATCGCATTTATTAATATTAAAGCGAATCGGAACTGTAGACTTCTCTTCGTGACAAAATGGCTACTCGGTCGTCTGATATCTCTTATAATCTTGAAAGAAAAAAAAAATTATAATATCACGGAAACCAAGCTTATTCGTTAAAATAGTAGTTACTTAGCTATCAATAATTAAGACCCTTACGCCAAAAATTAATAAACATTTTTAAAGCAACTACAACGATTTCATTTATTTCAAATGCGCACTTATAATCATTCTTCCAAACTCCGTTCGCCGATCGACATTTTCAAATGACGTAAATCCGTTTAATACCTAGATCGTTTCGAGCATATTCACGAAGCACAATTGAACGAGCATATTGATTCGGAGCTCAAAATTTTAATAGAACTTACGTACACGCGCGACCCGCCAACAAACCTGTTAATGACGATACGCAGTTGCACCTCCTTCTGTGTGTCGTCGGTGAACCGGCTTTGATTTCGCGTTTAATGATGTGTCGCGGACAGCTTGTCGTTTATAAATGCATGCCGTAATTACATCGCAAATAATTTATACGGTATTGCAATAGAACGCAGTTGTAATTATCATTATAATTAACTACCGTATCGAATAAATGTATCATCCTCGAGCCAAAGTAAAAATAAATATATGTCCCAATATTGAACTTTATAGAAATATGGAATACCATATATTTCTGAGTTAAATAATAAGTATAGGTAGTGTAATAACAGTAACAATAAAAAAACACGTTTTTACTCTGCCAAACTTCGTGTATTTAATGAGCACTCAGGATGGTGTCTCGCATTAAATGAAGTTCGTTTTAAAGCCCATTCGGAAAACTTGGCTTACCCTATTATGAAGAGACATGTTGCTTCCGCTATGAAATTTGACGATCGCTTGAAGACTTGCTGGTGTACTCATTGACTTTATAATTGGACTAGTTGGGAGTTTGGGTTCTCGCCTCTTTGCATTGTCTGCGAATAAAGCAAGCGGAATTTATTAAACCGCGACCATTGTCAAGTTGGCCCTCGCGAAATCAATATCGCCAAAATATGCACGTTTAACTAAACACCATCTCTAAGCTTGATACGTTCTGCTTCCCAAATAGATTTAATTCAATTCTTTGACAACACATCGACATATATTATTTTGATCGGAATCATTAAGCCGAATCTAAGGCATCATATTTTGAAGGTAATCGCTACGAAAATAAGACTCAGAAAAATAATAGTAAATAAGTCAGATTGGCTAGGCTCGTCGCATACAGGAAATCTGGATCGTGAAAAAGGACGGACAATCAGAAAAACATCTCGAATTTGTATTTTTACGAGAGGTTGACGACTCCGATCTCCTTCAAAGATTTCATAAAAATTCTTACGAACTCGTAATTGCTAAAAGCCTATGATAAAGTTGAACAATTTAAATTAATAAAAAATAATAACATATCCAAAAATGTTAATAATAAAAAAATAATAACATATCCAAAAATGGCGAAAGTTGCAAATTTCACGTTTCATTAGACTCAGTGGAGCTAATCGAAACCTACCCAGGACTTTGTCGTGTCGGAATTTTTGCGGTAATAAAGGCGCCTCCATTGTTTTATTTGTGTAGCTCGGCGAGCTCGTTTGACTGTAACTGTCCGATGAAATGTTGCTGTCCTGCCGCACGTTTGTTGGCTTAGCTCCCGAGTTCGGGCAAACCGCGCTCAACGGGGGAGGCAGATTTGTTTGCGTCGCCTTGGGGATCTTTTTTCGCTTGTTCACCTCCGCCGTTTCCTGCCGGCAATTGCTCATTTTCCTCGGCTGATCGTCGACACTCTTCCCCGGATTGTCCGGGCGTTCTTGTAATCGATTCTCCAATTCGTGAGACGACTTCTGCAGTTCCGCGAATTTCGACGAGCTTTGCTGTAAATGGATGTTCTGGTTCTCCGGCTGATTTGCAGAATCGCTGCAGCGTTTCGGGTCCTTGATGTTGGAAGAGAAGTGTTACTACTTATTACATTGAGAAAAATGTTCTATGAAACATTCTTCCAATAAATTTTGCCCTATACCTTCAAAGGAGGTATTCCTATGTAGTAAATTTCCACAGAAGGTCAAGTCAAATGTACTATTTTTTACCAATGTTGTGTAAATAGGATACGATATGTCGCGATTGCTAAAGAATGTAAAATTTACTGGAATATTTTTCTCAGTGTATCTGTTTTTTCATTCAGAATTGTATGTTCCCAAAAATGGAAGTGGAAATAGAATAAAGGAGGGATAACCAGTTACCTGGAAGCTCCTACTGGAAGTCGTTCCATTGTCATCACCCTCGTTCAGTCTGCGATTGCTGTTTCGAGGAACTTTAACCGACCGTTCGAAATCCGAAAGTTGCGTCTTTGCGTTCACGCAAGTCGACGCAGCATCGTATCTCATCTGATCGAAAGTTGCAAAGTCGCCAAAGGGTGACGCACAATTGGAAGGAAAACCTTCGTCTTTTGTCGCGGAATTGACGTTGATCAGCTGGTCGTTGCCTAATTGGTTCCACGCGGAATAGGTCGGATTTTGTGCGAAATTGCTTGGACATGGTTGATTCGTCGAATCTTGACTCTTGGTTGGATTGAATTTGTTGCTGGTGGGACTGAAGATGGGAATGGGCCGTTCATTTTTACTTCTTTTTGGGATCGCTGGAGGTCGAAGTGATATGGGTGAGGCTGATACCTAGGCATTTGGGATATAAAACAGTGTAAAAGGTCTTGAAGACAAAGATAAAGAAGATACCGATCTAGATGGTCAGGTAGACCATGAAGATTTTGTGGATGAACATCTAAAATACTAGGTTAGTTATAGCGATGGTAAAACAAGAGATTCTAGATGAGAAGAAGGTTCTTTTCAGTATAAACATTGAGGGTGTGTGTTCGACGGGTAATGATATTGGATTGTTATTGGGATTAAACAAATAAGGTTAATGATATTGACTGAGATGCAACTTATATTGTGCGACTATGCAATAAAGCTTTGGCTAGAACGTTGTGTCGATTAAATATCCTGCCATAGTCCGCTGTATTAGTATACAGCGAAGTCTATCAATCAATCGATAGAAGTAAGTCATCCGAACGCATGACTGAGATTAAATTGAATCCATAATGCGATTTACTTATATCGTTACAAGTTCGGCACTTTTTTCGAGTTAAAATTCAAAGGGAAAATGCTTGTTCATTAAGTTGCTTGACAAAACACACGCTGGAAAATGTTCGCAGTAGCCTTCTGCAAGGGTAACTCATTAATCCTATCAAAACTGGTTCTATGATTTGGATAATCTTTGATGCACGTTTATTAATTCAAGAGAACTGATTGCAAACTGTTCATATTGTAAAATTTGTGGTTTGGTTGGAATTTAGTATTTATATTAGTTCGATATTATATGTTAAACATTGGCTAAGCAAACGTAATATGTATTCTAATTAAGCAAAATGTAGTAGATACGCTGTACGAAATACCATAGGAGCAACCGAATGTCGACGAGGAATCACTGGTACATTTTTTCCCAAAGTTGATGGATCCGGCAATAAAATTGATTGAGGTGGAAGACCAACGCTATATATTCTATTCCGCCTAAATAGGGAATTTTTCTCTGTAGTGACGTATTTGCATCAACTACTTATAAACATCGAATTAATCCTCTATTAGTATAGATATGTAGTTATTTTTGTTTACCTTGTCTGACATGTAGGGTCAGTGTCGAATGTGATTTTTTCAGACATTTCTATACCTGAAATTTAAATTATGAAAATAAAAATTATGAAAATTAAAAAAATCAATGGTAAAAACAATTACTTATTTAATAATAGTTCATTGTTGGGCTATATTTGTTTAGCGGGGAAATACATCTATGTCACAAACGTGAATATCACATGCAAATCACAAACAACAGTACCATATCGTTTTGAATATCACATTTCATATAACTCTTATGGCTTTAAGTCATGATTGTTATACACTGATAAAATATTTAGTAACGATAACCGACTATGCGGTTGATCTTGTGGACAACTAAATGAATAGTTGTGCTAATAGAAAGGGTGGTTATCTTAACCCTAGAACACGCACATGGTTCCCTGGGACCTATACCCCCTCTATTTGCTGAATTATCTATGACAAGGCGCGCCACCTGGAGCGTAAGTTATTTGCGGGAAAAATTTCGAGGTTTCAGTCTACCAGTGAGACTACTTTTCAGTGTGTATTGGCCATCCAGCGAAAAAAGATGTCAGTTTGAAATCGTTGAGTGTTAACGGAAGTTTTTCAGCTGTGTGTTTTTTATAAGTTCCTGGTTGGAAATTAAAAAAAAAACATTTTTTTTCTATAAAACACTAAAAATATTTACAAATTAGTATATTTTGATTTTTAAACACTTTTACCGTAAATTTAATTTTTTCGCATAATACGCAAATGAGGGATTTTCATACGTCAGAATAAATATCTAGTCCGTTATTGGCGACTAGAGATTCGTAAATTTTGGCAAAGATTTAGAGCGTGCAAAATCGTTCGAGTCCCAGGGACCCATGTGTGTGTTTACGGAAGTATTTTCACGTGCGTGTTCTAGGGTTAATCGAACCACGATGTCGGTAACCAAAGTTTTTGGTTGGCGTAATGAAAAACGCGCGGTTTCCCTAATAAAAATTGTGATGGTGCTGAGATAAGGACTTTATCAGGATGCCACGTCACCTGATCAGAAACTCATCAGGCATCCACATCAGGCCCTGACTACCGATGTAACGATTGGAATCGATGTGGGCATGATGAGGAATCCTCATCAGACTCATATTAGGCCGAAAAAAATATAAAGACTCAGACGAGAATTGAA